>ML297381.1:496-17617 GCA_005239495.1 Nicotiana undulata
CCCACGATTAAGAATATACAATTTGTTTTAAGATTCGACCCCAAATTGGGGTTGAATCACCCAAAAATCCAAAAATCTAGGTTCTACCCAAAAGCCCCAATTTTCTAATTGATTTCATGAGTTTAAGCCTAGATTTCTAGTGATTAGTGAGGGATAATGGAAGAATACGAAGTTACGAAGCTTACCCAAGTAGTTGCCTCAACAGGCTGGCCTCTCCACTGCACTCGAACTGAAGGAAAACTTTTAGATCTCAATTGGCAAACTTGCCAGTCTAAAATAGCTATTGGTTCCTCCTCATAAGTCAAGTCTTTGTCCAATTGGACAGAGCTGAAATCTAACACTGGGACGGGTCACCATGATATTTTCGGAGCATAGACACATGGAATACCGGATGAACTGAGGATAACCCTGGAGGCAATGCAAGTCTGCAAGCTACCTCCCCCACCTTATCAAGAATCTCAAACGGCCCGATATACCTAGGGCTCAACTTTCCCTTTTTCACAAACCTCATAACACCCTTCATGGGCGACACACGAAGAAATACTCTCTCTCCAACCATGAATGCTACATCACGAACCTTACGATCGGCATAACTCTTCTGCCTAGAATGAGCCGCACGAAGTCTCTCCTGAATAATCTTGACCTTATCTAAGGCCTCCTGAACCAAGTCGGTACCCAACAACCGAGCCTCTCCGAGCTCGAACCATCCAACTGGCGATCTGCACCGTCTACCATATAACGCCTCATAAGGAGCCATCTGAATGCTCGATTGATAACTATTATTATAAGAAAACTCCGCTAACGGCAAGAATTGATCCCATGAACCTCCAAAGTCAATAACACAAACACGGAGCATGTCCTCCAATATCTGAAGCGCTAACACCCATTCTGCCAATTCTTCCCCGTTTACCTCACCCAAATTCATCAAACATGCAGCAAGGGGGTCCTCACTAGTTAAGGACTCATCATCTTCCTCCAGTATCACATCCACAGCATCAATAAGATAAAAATTGGCGAATTCACTTGGTCGCCTCATGGATTTCTGCACATTGAATGTGATTTCTTCGTTGTTCAACCTCATCTTGAGCTCCCCAGTTTCACAATCAATGAGGGGTCTCCCTGTGGCAAGAATGGCCTTCCCAAAGTTATGGGAATCTCTTCATCCGCTCTCCAGTCCAGTATCACAAAATCTGCAGGGAACACAAACTTCCCTACCTGCACCAATACGTCATCGAGAATTCCTGACGGTCTTTTCGACGTCATATCTGCCAGTTGTAACAACATAGAGGTTGGTTTAGCTCTACAAATCCCCAACCTCTTGTAGATGGATAGGGGCATAAGATTAACGCTAGCCCCTAAATCACAAAGTGCCTTCGGAAAGGCAAAATTACAAATAGTGCAGGGAATGGTGAAACTCTTTGGATCAGAGAGCTTTTCTGCAATTGGTGGGGTCACTACAGCACTACAGGTCTGAGTAAGAGTCACTGTGGTCATTCTTGGAAGTCGAATTTTTGGGACATCAAGTCCTTCATCATTTTGGCATACCCGGGCATCTCCTTCAGAGCATCAATCAAAGGAATGTTTACCTGTATTTGTTTTAACATGTCCAAGAACTTTTTATACTGTTCATCTTTATGGTACTTGGCCAGCATCTGTGGGAATGGTGCTAGAGGTATCTTCATCCCAGTGATTTGGGATGTTTCTTTGTCAGCCACCACCTCAATTACCGGTTCCTGAGTTGTCTCAGCTTTGATTTGTGTGATGGGCTCTACTTGAGCAGGCTGCACTGTCACCTCAGTCAGTTTTGTTGAATCATCAATTTCAATCGGCACTGGTACCAGTTTCTCAGCCTGTCTACTTTCTCGAGCTCTTTCCTGCTCCAAGTCTAAGTCCCTGCCATTTCGTAGACTCACTGTCATCAGCTGCTTTGGACCCTGATCCTTAGGATTCACCTGAGTGTCTGCAGGCAATTTCCTAAGAGGACGATTATTCAAAGACATTGAGATCTGGCCCATTTGCACTTTAATATTTTTTATAGCTGACTCGTGTGCGTCTACCCTCTCACTTATTTTTGCAGTTGACCCTATAACCTGCTGCATCATTGCTTCAAGTCTGGAAAAACCATCTTCCTGTCACCCACCATGTTGTTGCTGAGGGGGGTGGTAAGCCTGTTTCTGTTTCTGATTCTGATTATTTTACCCTTGTGGCCTTTGGTAGGGTGCCACATTACCGTGAGGTCGCATGGCTCCAATATTCCCATTATTGTGTTGTGGTGAGGTGGCATGTACGACTGATTTTGCTGACCCCAATTCTGTCCACCCTGTCGCTGGCCCCCAAAATTCGACACATAGTTCATGTTTTCAGGGTAGTGATGATGATCACCTTCATCATTCCACAAATTGCCAAGTGGATGACTAATGCAAGATGTGCATAAGCCCCCATTGATAGTATCCACAATATGTACATGTTGCTTCTGCCCTGACTCCTTCACCTTTTTAGTGAGTATGCTCATCTGTGTCATTAAAGTGGCCATATTTTCAGCAAGATTGTTAGATGGATCTAAGGGAACTGAGTGAACCACTGGAGTGATGAGTGCATTCCTGGTTGTCCACCCCGAATTCTGTGCCATTTTATCAAGTAGGATATGGCATTCTCTGCATGTTTTGCTCAAGAATGCTCCACCAGCTGAAACATCAACATTTGCCTTCACACTATCTGCCAGACCCATATAGAATCGTTGCCCCAACATTTGCTCTGGAATATCGTGGTGCGGGCAGATAACCAACATCCCTTTAAACTGTTCCCATGTTTCTAGCAGTGTCTCCGATGGCTTCTATCTGAAGCTCAAGATCTCATCAATCTGTTGAGCTGTTTTGTTTGGTGGATGGAACTTGTTCACGAACTGCTTAACTAACTCCTCCCATGTGGTAATGGAATTGATGGGGAGCGAATTTAGCCAAGTCTGGGCTGCTCCTATAAATGAGAATGGAAACAACAACAGTTTTATTGCTTCCTGAGTGACGTTTGGCTGCCTCTGAGTTTTGCAAATCGACAAAAAATTCTTCAAATGTTGTTGGGGATCCTCAATGTATGACCCCGAAAATAGTCCCTTGTTTTGCAGCAAGTACATCATATTGTTTGTGATCTGAAAGGACTCAGCCTGTATCTGAGGGACTAATATTGCAGTGGCCAAATTCTCCGTTGTGGGTTGTGCCCAATCATATAAAGGGGCCTCTGGCACAAGAGGCGCCACAACCTACGCAGCTGGGTCTACCACGTTGTCCACATTGTTGATGTTCCTGTCGTTTAGACCTGCCATGTCGATTTCAATTTTGTTCAATTGATGGTTGTTGCTTGCTTTTACGGTTGGCCCGGTTCAAGGCCTTGAACACTTTCTGATAAGGCTTCAAATACATCACCAGTTCTTGATGAGTTTCTAGGCATGCACTTGTACAACTAAGTTAGCAAACGTTAAAATTTCAATGTATGGATGAAATTGAAGAAAATTGACTACATTTAAGAATTTTGTATTTTCTTCCAACTGTAATTAATAACACCGTAAATTCCCCAGCAACGACGCCAAAATTTGATCACGACCAACTATGCCTTATAAAAAAGACTAAGCATACTTTGCAAATATAATCTGAGTATTTTGCCCAGAGTCGAATCCCACAGGGAATTAACCTATCAATTACCGATGTTAGACTCACTCGATTCTTCGTAATCAACTTCCCAAAGGTTATGAATAACAATTGTTGGTATTTTTGCTAACTAAAACTGAAATAAATTAAGTAGACTAAAAGAGAACTAATTCTGAGTTGTAAACAAATGCGAGAAGGATCTAAGGTTATAGTTTCCCCCGTTGATGGAATCCCTTCTTGTATATTTCATATAGTTTGGCCTAATTATCTCTATCAATCATGAGCAATCTTGTTACCGTAAATCTCTCCCGAGTAATTACGACAATTTACTAGACGCACTCTCCCGAGCTATGCTAGCTTTCTTTTATTAGAGCTCACTTTAGATTGCACCCAAGGTATCGTTATCCCTAATTCAACCTTTAAACCCTCGGTTATGGATCCCTCCTATACTTTGGGAGTGGTGTTGTTCAACAACTACCTAAATGTGCACTCTCTCCCGAGTAGAGACACACTAAATAGGCACAGCTAATTGAAGGCCCTTCAATCAACTACAATATGAACTTAGTTGAACAAATAGAGAGTAAAACCAAGCAAACTAGATTAATATAACAAGATGTTCATCCTCAACAGGGTTCACCAAAACCTTAGACTAAATAAGTTAGCTACTCATAATTGTACAGAAAATAACAATAGAAGAATTCATCAACAATGACAAAAATACAAGGAAGAGAGATGAGATTTGATGCCCAATTGTCCTCCTTGCCTCTTGCCTTTGCTTTTCTTGAACAAGACTTTAAACCTTGATAATCCTCTCTTTTGGGCGAGTTGAACCTTATATAGGTTAAGTGGAATTGTCCCAAGCTTCCAATCTTACCCCTAAATATAACTCGTGCGAGCTGGACTAGCGCGCCCGCGCTAGTCGGCGCGCTACTGGGCGCGCTAATGGCTAAACATTCTGCTTGGAATCGCTGGGCTAGCGCGGCCGCGCTAGTGGGTGCGCTAATACCTCTCTAATGGGGTTTCATTCTGTCCCTGGCACCTGGACTAGTAATCTGCCTCAGCCATTTTCCTCCTTCTTTTCACACGTTAAAAACTTCAAGGGGCCTTTCTCCTTCAATTTGGCTCCAAACATCATCCTAGGTCCTCATAAGCTCACTTTGCTCCTGCGAAACATAAAATCAACAATTAAAGTCATTTTAACATCATTTAACACTCCTAAGACAGTAAAGCATCATTAAGTTGAAGTATAAATATACACTAAACTATGTGAATTTAGCCTATTATCACATAACATGACAGGCATTTTGTAACGGAAATAGTATTAAAAAGAATGCATATATGGGGTAGTAAATGAACAGAAAGGAAGCGTGAAGTTGAATCAACAAAATTAATAGACTTCCTTAAGGTCGTCTCCTAACATGTGCGAATCCCGAGCTATGGCGACTGCATCTCCAACTTTTCACATTATATACAGGAATAGCCCTAAACCTAAACCTTGACCCCTGGATCCTGGATTAATTAAAAAATCAAAAATCCGTTAATTATTCATATTAAATATTGGCCGCCCAAATGAATTTGCCAATCCTGAGAGGGTTTTGTAGCTATTTTTCGCCAAAGTTTGCTTAAGAAACAATCAAATATTGCTTTATTTATTTCCTCGGGATCATTTATTTTCTTTTAATAGTACAGGGAATTCAGGTTACAATTTGTAGATTGAACGCGTTTGTGCAGCAAGTGGATTTTAAGCAAGTTGATTACTAGTAAATATTATTATGCGTATGCAATTGCAGCAAGTTTATTTCACTTGCCATGCATGCATGACGCAAAATTGGTTATTAAAATCACCTCGGCAAGTTGGTTATGTGGACTATCTGGTCTCATGATCCGGGAAATATATAATTAACATTCCACGTGAAATAAACCTTCTATATATTAAACCTACTAAGTACTAGGGTGGGTGTTCGGACAGTTCATATTTGATATGAGAATTTCGGTTTTGATTTTCGGTTTTTAGATTGAAGAAATGATAATTCAAATTTAATCTAAATAAGTTTGGATTGGATCGGATTTTTAAGTTTGGTTTTGAATTAATCGGTTTGGATATTATGAATTTTTGGTTTTGAGTGTATAAGTTGAGATGTTTCTACTTTTTACAAAAATGAATATCCAAATAAAGTACTCGTATTAAATTGCCTGAAAAAGTTCCTCATTTTTTGCCACAATCGTCTAAATAAAGTATTCAAGTAATGGAATTATTATATAAAAAGATATAGCAGAGACGTTAATGCGGCCGATAATAAGTAGCAATAATAAAATCATGTCCAAATAGAAAGTATTCTGACAGTAACTAAGTAATTAATATTGAATATATGAGATAATATCTAATGGATATGGTATTGAACTTATTACTATTGGCATATGGATAATGGAGTATAAAAATTTCGGATTATCGAATATATTCAAAAATCTGAAGTACCAAATCCAATATCCAATCCGAAATCCAAATATTTTAGAAGTTAAATACAAAATCCAATCCGTAATACGAAAATCCAAATCAAACATCTAAAAAGTTCGAATTCCGTTTTGGATATGGGATTGCCTAAACTATGCCACCATATTAAGTACCAGAAAAATATTCATACTAATGATCAAAGAATGCAGATTGAGTATTTCTACAATGTCCTAATTAAACCTTCATTAACACCCTCAAGAAATATATATATATATATATATATATATATATATATAGACACACACCAACAACACAAAACTATTCTAACTTTATTTTCTGGAAATAAGTTAGAAGCGGTTTGCATTCATTCAACTAGAATGAGGCTAAAATAAGAAGAAGAAAAAAACAAAATGTAGCTAAGTGAGTATTTCTTCACCATTTGTTGATGTATATATATTTTGTGGAACTGATAATCTTTTTGAATTTTAAAAGAAATGTGAGAGACTATATTAACTACTGAGTACAAATGTGTTCTGGAATAAAACATATATAATAGCACTATAAAGTTTTTCCCCAAAAGATAAAAATAAAAAGTGATTTTCTATATGAATTCTCCCCAAACAGAAACACAATATAATGGATATCATCAATACAAAAATGAATAATTGTATAGTAAATAAAGAACTTAAGCTATATACACCGGGAATTTTTAATCTATAGCAGGGCCATTTAAAGCTTATCTCTTCTTAAGGAGTTTGTAATTTTAAAAATAAAACAAGCTAAGTTATATGCTTCAACAGATACATAACCTAATAGTGTAAATATTCCACCATGTATATAACTTAAGCTGGTAAATTAATGTGTCCATAATTCAACCTCTCATATGCGCGTGCGCATAGAGGTGGGTGGTGTTACAGGAATAGGGGTGAACCGTCTTAAATATTTAGAGTCCCAGTACGTGCTATTGTAACTTGCAATTTACTTTAGCTTTAAGAGTTAGCGCCGGCGGCGTCATCGGCCGTCAACTTTCTCTCCTCACAATACCTCGTTGACAGTTCAGACAAGAGGATATATATATAAGAGCCTCATTTCAATCAAATTAAATAAAGAAAGCTACAGCGAGAGAGTGCAAATTAAGAGATCGCTCTTTTAATTTCTTGGGGTCAACTGTGGACGCAATTAAGGATCGGAGATCGGAGTAGAGTTTCGCATATGGCTTCATCAGGTGGTGGTGGTGGTGGTGGTGTTCCGCCGGGGTTTAGGTTCCATCCAACAGACGAAGAGCTTCTTCATTACTACTTGAAGAAGAAACTTTCATTTCAGAAATTTGACATGGAGGTTATCAGAGAAGTCGACTTGAATAAGATTGAGCCTTGGGAATTGCAAGGTACGTATATATAGTGTTTCTGTATTTAGGGAAGCTACTCTCAACAGATTTTACTACTTTTGTTATCAACGAGAAACATATTTTGCTCTGTTGAGACATAGTATAATTTTTGTCCATTGAGACATACTTCCTCCGTTTTTAGATGTGGTAGTTTGACTCGACACAAAGTTAAAGAAAAAAAGGAATTTTTTTTAAACTTAGTGGTCTTAAAAGCTCAAGGGATGAAAAACTTTGTGAGGCCATAATATTTTTGTGGTTATAAAAGTTGTAAAATGAAGAGTTTAAAATTAATTATTTTCAAATTCAGAAATATATCATTTATTTTGGAATAACCTAAAAAGAAAAGTATATCATCTTATTTGAACAAAGAAAGTAGCATAATTCAGTTATTAGAAGAGTGATTTCTCTAATTTTAACCGCTTAAACTTTTGGATGAACATATGCGTTTTTAATTATCAGTAAGAGTAACACGAATTTAAGATCTTTTCTTTTTTTTTTGGAGAATTGCCAGGAAACTCGGAGCCGCTACCTTTCAGGTGCTTACTGTGCAATAGTTCGGAAACTTTTTACACTCAGCTGAGAAGTCTAAAATTTATTTTACTAAGATAAAATTAACTAGCGCCCAACGTCACATTATATATAAGTCTATTAACCAGCATATTCCTTCTGTAGCCTGTTGTTAATAAGGACATATTAATTCAAGGATCGAAGAGATCACTCTTATATATACTACTCCTACTTGGGCTTGTGTAGCTGTGCTATAGTAACAATTCAAGATTTCGTAGCTATTATTGTGCTGATGTACGTAATTAGGGGGAATTTAAGTTTAAGAAATTCTTATATTATTGTTATTAAGATTTTCAAACGGCGTTTCTTGTACAGAGAGGTGCAAGATTGGATCAACACCTCAGAATGAGTGGTACTTTTTCAGCCACAAGGATAGGAAGTATCCCACAGGTTCAAGAACAAATCGAGCAACAAATGCTGGATTTTGGAAGGCAACAGGCAGGGACAAATGCATAAGAAACACATCGAAGAAGATTGGTATGAGAAAAACCCTAGTGTTTTACCGAGGAAGAGCTCCACATGGCCAAAAGACTGATTGGATCATGCATGAGTATAGGCTTGAAGATTCCGACGAAAATTCAAGTGTAAGTTGCTTCATCTCCCTTTCTTTCGAAATTTGGCCGCAGTTACAATTTCGCTTATGGGTTCGGCAAAATTCAACAGTTTTAATCTAGACCTTGTAAGCGTGTTAAAAATTTCACATAATATATATAAATAATTTATTCAAAACTCAATCCGATATTCCTAACTCCTCTAGGTCAAAAAGCATCTTCAAATAAAAGAAAAGTTTTATTATAAAGAATAATTTATAAGGTGACTAAAATAAGCATGCATGTGGCATACATGCATAGATTGATTGAAGAAAGACCAGCTGGTTGAAGTCTTGCATAGTCAATCGCATGCATGCAATCATGTGCATGAAAGTTAAAGTAATTAAATGATACTATAAAATCTGAATATCTTGACGATTGACTTTTTACCACAAAATCTGAGACTCTCAGAAAAATTTCCAGCTTGCTTGCTTGCTTAGGAATTTGTTATCCATAATTATGATTCGAATTCTTGAACGACGCAAGAGGCTACTAAATGAAACAATATAGGATCAGTACAATATTTAAGCTATAACACTTCATTGGTCGTTTGTTTGGTAGTAACATTTTTCAATCTTACTAATACATGTATTAATTATTTTTATATATAGCAAACCATAACATTAATAATTTCATGATTTATATACATGAATATATAAGCATGTAAAAGATAGAACCGTCATTCCAACGCCTTTTTCAAATCCTTTTCATAAAATGTGGAGGGTATTTTGTAAGCAATTATTTTTCTTTTTTTAATTTATGCAAACACCAAATCAAACAGTCGATAAGAAATAATTTCAGTATAACTAATCTCGGCATTACTAATACATCACATGTAGTATTACTCTTATAAACCCTATCAAACGACCTATATGTAAACATTTTTGTTACACCATCAGTATAATTTGAGTTCTTACAATAGACGGTTACTTACAATTTATTCTAGGTTCTTACCATATTAAAATGAAGTAACTATCTTTTAAATATCATGATTGTAAAGATTGTTCTTCTAAATTGTTATGGTATTTGTTAAATGTGCAGGAAGATGGGTGGGTGATATGTAGGGTATTCAAGAAGAAGAACCTATTCAAAGTAATTGGAAATAATAATGAAGGTAGCGCAGCCTCATCAGATCTATTAAACAACACCTCAATCCACCAACCTCGAACCAACTTCACACACAAAGATAGACCATATCTACTACAACAACACCAACAACACGGCCATGACCATGACCATGGCTTAAACTATTCCCATATTCCTGCTGCAGTTGCTGCTACGTTTCCACATGAGTATAATTCACACAATAATAATATTCAATTAGTCCAAAACTTCATGTCATTGGGATATCATCATCCTCAGGACTTCTCATCTGGACCTCTTCCAACTTCTCAACAGTCTGCACCTTGTGAATCTGGTTTAGAGGTAGCCAGTTCTCATCAGAATATGAATAATGATCAGTGGGGAATGATTAATGATCGGCTTGTTGAGGATGCAAATGTTGCATCATCTTCTATGAATGTTCAAATCAATCACCTTCCCTTGCGTGGAGAGATGGACTTTTGGAGTTATGGAAAGTAATTAATTAAACGACTATATATGTATACACAATTGTTTGTATTATTCCTAAATGGATATTACTAGAGTTACTATACAATTAGTTACGTTAATTAGCTCTAAACTATGTATAGATATTGAAGAAACAGCACACTTAATTAATTACTTGTTGGTGTAATATATATATATATATATATATATATATATATATATATATTGGATTTGGGGGGAAATTGTGTGTCGTCCTAGTAAATTTTTTGTTTGTTGTGCGATAGTGATTATTGGAATGTAAGTTTTCTTAAATATCAGTTTTGTGATTTAAGAAATCGAACCAATTCTAAGTTGTTGGAAGATAAGCGTGCAATATAATCTCCTTAGTTGCCCCTTAACGAGATAGTATGTTAGTATTTTAACGGGATACCTAACAAATCATTGGATATGTTAGTTTGTTAGTATGGTAAATAGAGTTTTGCACAATATTCAATAATTCAAACACGTTAATAGCTACGTATTTCAAAAGTTATAAGTTAAAGTTAGAAAAATGAAAATGAAAACACGAGTCTAGAAATTCATGATAGAATAGTCTTTGAGAACTTGTCGCTTATATCGTTAAAAAATATTGAAAGTGACTTGCATATTATTCTTGTTCATATTTGTTTATCCTAAAAACGGATAATAATTGAATTTATACGTGGTTTTAAGGATACGTGATATAACTTGGCACAAATCGAGAAAATATATTGATATTGAAATTGATTAAAAAAGAAATAAATGCAAACCAAACGAATCGAATAGCCTTGGCCCTCAAGTACGATCACCCTTGAACCAAGAGAAGTTTCAACTGATACAAGAACAGAGTAACAATATAATGAAAGCTAGAAAAGACAGTGTATTGCTTTGTATTGGTAAATATGATGTGTTTTACAAATGATCAGATCCCCTTTATATAGTAGGGGAGTCCTACTCTTTGTACAGTTGAAGTAAGAAATCTCATGATTGGCTAATTAATCGGACTATCATTGATACATGACAAGATATCCGCAGTGATCTACGCTCGGTCGCAGATATTTCGTCTTTCTGTTATCCGGCTCAGCAAATTTTCCTGGATCTCGATTTTGTTCGGCAGAGGGCTCGAGCTTTGACGGTGTAACCTGGACCCCGGTTTGATATGGGTTCAAGGTCGAACCTTAATCTATCACATTCCAGTCTCGATCAGTTCACGCAAGGGGTGGGCCCAGTTTTACCGTATACAGATAGTCCCCTCGTTCCTCGGAGAGAGGGTGACGAGAAACGACATGAACTTTGCGAATCCAGTGTCGATGGGCCATGACGTAAGCGACGAATGGTAGCTGAGGCACCCGAATTATGACATAAGCGACAAACGGATACCGAAATGTCCCGTCGGTTCAGTTATCAAGGCATTAAATGCCTGTTAGTTGATGGTCGGCTATTTCGGGAAACGAACCGCCATTTGAGAAACATATAAATACCTTCAAACCTCAAAGCTTTCCTTGCAAATAACCTCTTCTCTTTATTTCTCATAAAAAATGCCAAATACTTCAAAGTTTGTTCCTCAAAAAGAAGCTTCTTCTTCTTCCAAACCTTCTGAAAATGTTTCTCATGCTGCCACTGAGGAACCTCCTCTGAGATCATACATCCCTACTGGTTGCCCTACTGTGGCTGACTTTAAGGTCGAGAATACGCCCATGGTACTGGGTCAATGTGAACTGGTCTCGAGGTACATATGCACGATTACAGAAAGCATCCTCGACAAAGTTAAAGAGGACTGCAACTGGGTAGACAAGCTCGTAGTGGTCCCTACCCCTGAAGAATCAATCACCACCTACGTGGAGGGTTTCTTAAGTGTCTACACTTACAACGCTAGGCCCTCTCGACCCAGTTATCATAGCCTTTTGCAAGAGGTATGACGTGATGCTTAGGCAGATACATCCTTCATTTTGGAGGATCGTTATTCTGCTCTGATTCTTTGTGAGGAAGGTCGAGGGATGTTTATTTACCATTGACCATCTCATGCCCTTGTACAGCCCTCGACTTTATCAAGGAGGGTTAAAAAAGCTTGAACGCCGAGCCACCAAGACCTTGTTCTCGAGTATAGACGAGGACCGAGACCAAGGATGGCTTGGTAGATTTGTTCGAGTGAAGACCTCTAACTTAATCCCAGCAGTGGATATGCCATTACCCGAGAAATGGATTATGAAACGCAAGTTTAGTTGTGCCTTTGGAGTTTCTTTTATTCATCCCGTTAATTTCTCATCGATGCTTTTGTGATGCAGTCGTCGCCCAAATGTCGAACCCCGTTCCTGAACTCAAAGAGTAGGTCGAGTGCATTATGACACAGAGACCTTATTCAGAGCGCTTATGGCATGATCTCTCTAAGGGACGATTGGAGGCCCACAATCATGGTAAGAGTTTTCCCCTAATACATCTGATATCATTTATTTTTGTCATCGTCGTGATTCGTTATATTTTTATTTCATAGGTTTACCAAAGGACGTCGAGATGAGGCCTCCATCAGCTGATGATGATATATACGTTGATCCCCATGCTCCAAAACAGGTTAAAGAGAAGGGGAAAAGAAAAGCCATGAATCCCTTCGACTCCGAAAAGAAGAGACCGAAAGCGACTGGCGCATTAGCCCAAGAAAGCTAGGGCCTGAGAACTCTCATCGGACTCACTCAATCAGTGGAGGGACGAGTCCGAGGAAGAACAAAATTCTGAGCTGGTGGCCCGAGTAAGACGCGGCTCCGAGATGCCTCGAGTCATGGAGGCCGTAGAAGGGAAATGGATGAAGTCCCCGAGAGAGTCGAGACCGATTTGGCCCGAGCCAGTGAGGTCGAAAAAGAAAATATGACAAGTACGTCCCGGTTAGAAGATAACATACCCAAAGAGGTGTCTGGGGTGATTGATATTTCTCGGTCGCCCTCATTCACAGATTTTATGATCAGCGAGGCTTAGGCGTTGAAAGATAAACTCGACGAAGGGGCGTAAGGAGCAGCTGATCCTTTCAATAAACTTTTTGATGGCCTGGATTCTGCTGTTTCGAAGGATGCTACCGGTTTGGGCGACTTACCGGTATCAAGGAAGATATCGTCCCAGGGAGCCGGCGGTTATTCTACGAGCCCTAAATTAGTGAACCAGTTCCCCGCTCCGAGTGTTGATTCTACTCTAAGACGTACAATTTTTATGCCTGTCTCGGAGGACGCCCAGGTTCTTCTGCCCCGGTGGGGATCGCCAGTTACCTTCGGTGTCTGGTGATCGAAGAGGATCAAGAAAAAATAAATGAGGTAGAGGCGTCCTATCTTTACAATGAAGCTCAACAGGCGCTGAATCGGGTAATTTCGTATGTCCCTTCATTATATACTAGATTTGATGATGAATAATCCTAACATCTTCCTTTGTGCCTGCAGGCCTGGGTGCTTCATCATGAGGCCTTTCTCCAATACCGGGAGGACTCAAAGCGCCATGAGGTCGAGACTTGGGAGCTTGTTGAGAAGAAGGATACTTACAAGCTTCTAAGTGAGAAGCTTCAGGTCGAGTTGGAAGAGGCTCGTAAGAAGTATGCCAGTTTGATCGAGCAGGTAATATGAATATACGATCTTAGCGATAATGATTCGGACAGTTTGGCTAATGACTCAAAACTTCAGGCTCAAAGGAGAATTGAACAGATCGGGCTGCTTCGAGCAGATGTGGATGCGGTGAAGGCCGAGATCGGGGAATGGAAGAAAAATATGGACCGTCTGGCCTCAAAAAAAGAACTTGCCCGGGCACAGTTGACTTTGCCGAGGTTCAACTTCAAGCTGCAAAGGAGAAAAACTTGATGCATGCCAAAACAATCGAGAAACTCCAAGCTCAGCTGAGCTCATTTGCTTCTGGTCAAGAGAAATTGGCCAAGGAGCTCGAGGCTGCCAAGTCAGAAGTTATTATGTCCCGGGACAAAGCTGATAAAAGGGTGGCCCAGCTTAAAGTTGATGTTGAGGCTATCCAGGATCAGGCAAAAAGCATGGTCAAGCATATGTGGTGGGAATCCCGAAGGTAGATCCCCGGGGGGGGTCCAGGCCTAGAAATTCGACATATTGGTTGAAAGTAAGAACGCCAAGAAATGTGAGGTCGATGCTCGGAGGCTAGCCTTTCCCGAAGAGGGTTTTGATGTGTACGAAGAGTCGGGCGAATCCGATGGCGAAGAAGGCCCCGAAGGCGATGACGTAGCCCCTGGTAAAGATTAGGCCGTCTTAAAAAATTTGTATTGTCTTCTCTTCTTTCTTTTGTTAAGGCAATTCGGCCTTTATTCATAACATGTAATGGGATCGTTCAGCCTATGTAAAAAATTTCGATATATATATTCCGTTTTATAGCTTTCAATTTTCATCTTTGCTTTATTTGTATTCGCAAATGTCAAAATGCCTTCACATGAAATAATAAGGTTGCGTTCGAGAGTTCGAACAAACCTTAGCTTTATTACCTTTCTGGGTTAAGGCGTTGTTGGGGTTTGATGTTGTCACGACCCAAATTCCCAACCTTAGGGACCGTGATGGCGCCTAACACCACACTTGCTAGGCAAGCCAATGTTAGAATTCGATTGACTAATTTTCTTAATTAATTACTTAAGCATAAATAAAATAATTTAAAATGGACGTAATTAGCATAATTTCCAACAACCTCGAAACAAAATAATAATAATAACAACTAAATGAAACGAACCACGAACTAATTATATAATCAACTCTAAGACTTCCCCAGGGTCTGGTGTCACAATCCACGACCTACTAAAGAATACTACAAATAATGGTTGGAAAAAAATAGTGTGACTGTTCAGAATGATATAAANTAAATTAAATGAACCACGAACTAATTATATACTCAACTCTAAGACTACCCCAGGGTCTGGTGTCACAATCCACGAACTACTAAAGAATGCTACAAATAATGGCTTAAAGAAATAGTGTAAATGTTCTGAATATAATAAAACAGTGTAAATAATAATGGGAGAAGACTCTCGGAATCTGCGAACGCCGACAGATGTACCTTGTGTCTCCAAACGAATCGGGTGGTCATCCTGAAATCCTCCTCTACTGTTGACTAGTACCTGGATCTGTGCAAAAGAGCACAAAGTGTAGTATCAGTACAACCGACCCCATGTACTGAGTAAGTGTCGAGCCTAACCTCGGCGAAGTAGTGACGAGGCTAAGTCGGGCTTCAACAATATAATCGATAACAACAATAAATAAGAAAGCTAGAAAGAAATCTAAACAAATAGATAAATAAGCGTTGCAACAAAATAAAATAACTCAGCTATAACCAATTCTCAAATAATTCTTCAAAGTTCCAAACTTAACTTTGAATAAAAATAGTACTGGAATATTTAAAGAGTAGTAAAATAGACATTTTTAACTTTTCAAAACTTTTATTTTCTTTTTCTTTAAAAATTAGTAAAATATAAATGTCCTCCCTTATCGCTGCTTGTTGCGGCGTGCAACCCGCTCCCACTTGTCCTACCTTATTGCTCCTCCCTAAAATATCACTCTATTACTCATGTTGCGGCGTGCAACCCGATCCCACCTGTCCACCCTTTTCACTCCTTGTTGCGGCGTGCAACCAGCTCCCCCCAGACATATCATATCAATTTATTTATAAGTTTCACAATTCAGGCCAAGTCTTTCACAATATTTTTGTCTCCACAATTACAAATAATAAACTACATTTTTCTCATAACTTCATCAATATCCTCTCAACCATGAAACCAACAAGAATATCAGATATAAATATTTATTTCGTAAAAACACTGCCAAACCTCTCAGCCATATTTATATCACAATGAAACCAGCTCAAACAACCAATACTCTTTTCAAATAGTCACAACAATATCTAACAACAAATCAACAAGGCCAAATAGTCATAGAAACAATAATGAACATATAACAATTAAGACAATGATCAAATAAGTAGGGGGACGGGAAAGGGGATCATGTTTAACAAACAATTTGGGTGGTGCATAGGTACTCGTCACCACACCTATACACCACGCACATGCATTTCACATAGCAAACAAGTGGGGAGTCCTATTCCCTCAAGCCAAAGTTAGACCAAACACTTACCTCAATTCCGTAGGCCACTCAATGCTCAACTATTGCTTTTCCTTTTGAATTCACCTCTAACTTGCTCGAATCTAATCAAAATTAACTTAACATCATTAACTAATGCTAAAGGAACTAACTTTATTGAAAAATATAATTTTTCCTAAGTTTTCTAAAAAAAAAGTGAAAACCCGACCCCAGGCCCGCTTGGTCTAAACCCAGGGTTCAGACCAAATTACGTTTACCCATTCACCCACGAACCCAAATATGCTATTAGTTTTGAAATCCGAGCTTAATTTGATATAAAAATTCAATTTTTACAAAACTCCCTAAGTCTACCTAAATCCTAGATTTTTACCATGAAAATTCTTTGTTTTTGCTTTAAAAGTGATGCAAAATAGTAAGGAATTGAAAGGACAAGGTTTGTAATTGATTACCTATGAATTGGGGATGAATATTATTGAAGAAAAATCGTTTTTAGGACTGGAACCTCAAAAATTTGGAGAAGAAAGGGTTCTGCCCGGTTTTTAATTCATTTTTATAACACTGAACAGGGGTTCTACGCGATCGCGGGCCCAAGGATGCGTTCGCATAGGCTTAGCATCCCAGCCTTACGCGATCGCAAGCCTAGGGCCACGTTCACACTCCCTAACGACTACCCAGCCCCCAGCCCGTCCTGAATCTATGCGATAGCGACCTTCTTGGTGCGGTCGCATAGGGTAACCTCTCCCCCCTCCCCCTCCCCCCCCCCCCCCCCCCCCCCCCCCCCGAACCAAAAAAAAATTTTCAAAAAAAACCTTTAAAAATAATACAAAAACACAAAAAAAACTACAAA
>ML297383.1:0-37566 GCA_005239495.1 Nicotiana undulata
GAGGTAGAGGTCAGCCCATAGCAGGTAGACCCAGAGATGTGCAGGTTGGAGGGGCTCAACCCCAGTGTTCTGCTTTTCCTGCTCGTTCTGATGCTAAGGCTTCTGATGCAGTTATTACAGGTACGGTTTCAGTTTGCAGCCGAGAGGCTTCGATGTTATTTGATCCGGGTTCAACATTCTCCTATGTGTCTTTATATTTTTCCGCTTATTTGAGTATGCCCCGTGATTCCTTGAGTACTATTGTACATGTGTCTACACTGGTGGGTGATTCTATAGTGGTAGATTGAGTCTACCGTGCTTGTTTAGTAGTTATTGGTGGCCTGGAGACTCAGGTTGATCTTTTGCTTCTTGATATGGTTGACTTTGATGTTATATTGGGTATGGACTGGCTATCTCCCTATCATGCTATCTTGGATTGTCATGCTAAGACGATGACCTTAGCCTTGCCAGGAGCACCTCATTTAGAGTGGACAGAGACTCTTAGTCATTCTTCTGGTGAAGGCTCGGCGCATGGTCGAGAAGGGTTGTTTGGCTTATTTGGCCTATGTTCGTGATTCTAGTGCTGAGGTTCCTTCTATAGAGTCCGTGCCCGTGGTTCGTGAGTTTCTAGAGGTATTCCCTGCTGACCTGCCGGGTATGCCACCCGACAGGGATATCGACTTTTGTATTGAGTTAGCGGAGGGCACTTAACCCATTTCTATTCCCCCGTATCGTATGGCTCCGCCAGAGTTGAAGGAGTTAAAGGAATAATTACAGGATTTGTTGGATAAAGGCTTCATCAGGCCTAGTGTTTCTCCTTGGGGTGCTCCAGTATTGTTCGTGAAGAAGAAATATGGCTCAATGAGGATGTGTATTCACTACCGGTAGTTGAATAAGGTTACTATCAAGAACAAGTATCCTTTGCCGAGGATTGATGACTTATTTGATCAGCTTCAGGGTGCTACGGTATTCTTTAAGATAAGCTTGAGATATGGTTACCATCAGTTGAGGATCAAGGCTTATGATATGCCTAAGACAGCTTTTCGCACTCGTTATGGTCACTATGTGTTTTTGGTCATGTCGTTTGGGTTGACTAATGCCCCCGCTGCATTCATGGAGTTAATTAACCGGGTATTCAGACCTTATTTGGACTCGTTCGTTATTATTTTCATTGATGAAATTTTGATATACTCTCGCAGCCGAGAGGAGCATGAGCATTACCTTAGAGTCGTCCTCCAGACTCTGAGTGATCGGCAGTTGTATGCCAAGTTTTCTAAGTGTGAGTTCTGGTTGAGTTCTGTGTCATTCTTGGGCCATGTTGTATCGGCAGAGGGCATTCAGGTGGATCCGAAGAAAGTTTCAGCAGTTAGAGATTGGCCTAGGCCCACTTCAGCCACAGAGATTCAGAGTTTCTTGGGCCTCACAGGCTATTATCGCCGGTTCGTGGAGGGGTTTCCATCTATAGCATCCCCCATGACCAAGTTGACGCCGAAGAGTGTTCAGTTCAGATGGTCCGAGGAGTGTGAAGCGAGCTTTCAGAAGCTCAAGACAACATTGACCACATCACCAGTGTTGGTATTGCCCATAGGTTCAGGTTCTTATACCGTGTATTGTGATGCTTCGTAGGTTGGGCTTGGTGTAGTGTTGATGCAGGACGGGAAGGTTATAGCCTATGCTTCTCGTCAGTTAAAGATTCATGAGAAGAACTATCCAGTTTATGATTTGGAGCTTGCATCTATTGTTCATGCCTTGAAGATTTGGAGGCACTATTTGTATGGGGTACCGTGTGAGGTATTCACTGATCACAAGAGTTTGCAATACTTGTTTAGGCAAAAGGAGTTGAATATGAGGCAGAGGAGGTGGTTAGAGTTGCTGAAGGATTATTATATTACTATTCTCTATCATCCGAGAAAGGCCAATGTGGTGGCCGATGCTTTGAGCCAGAAGTCAGTCAGTATGGGTAGCTTTGACTATTTATCAGTTGGAGAGCGACCTTTGGGTTTGGATGTTCAGGCATTAGCCAATCGATTTGTTTGGTTGGAGGTTTCTGAGGGTGGAAGTGTTTTGGCCCATACCGTCACTCATTCTTCATTGTATGGTCGTATTCGGGCCAGACATTATGATGATCGTCATTTGCGTGCTCTTAGAGATGCGGTTCGGCACGGACGTGCCAAGTAGATCACAGTCGATGATGAGGGAGTTTTGAGATTGCAAGGTTATATTTGTGTACCCGATGTTGATGGAATTCGTGAGTTGATATTGCAGGAGGCCCATAGTTCCCAGTATTCCATTCATCCGGGCGCCGCGAAGATGTACCAGGACTTGCGGCAACATTATTGGTGGCGTAGAATGAAGAAGGATATTGTGGCTTATGTATCTCGGTGCTTGAATTGTCAGTAGGTTAAGTATGAGCACCAGAGACCCGGTGGGTTGATGCAGCAGATTCAGCTTCCCGAGTGGAAGTGGGAGCGTATCACGATGGATTTTATAGTTGGACTCCCACGGACACAGAGAATGGTTGATGCAGTTTGGGTTGTTGTGGATAGGCTGACTAAATCAGCGCATTTCATTCCACTATCAGTGTCGTAATCAACGAAGAAGTTGGAAAGGATTTACATATGAGAGATTGTTAGATTGCATGGTGTGCCCATATCGATTATATCAGACCGAGGTACTCAGTTCACCTCCCATTTCTGGAGAGTATTTCAGCGAGAGTTGGGCACACAGATCGAGTTGAGCACAACATTTCATCCTCAGACGGACGGACAGTCCAAGCGTACTATTCAGATTTTGGAGGATATGTTGCGAGCGTATGTCATCGATTTTGGTGGTTCATGGGATCAGTTCTTGCCCTTAGCAGAGTTTGCCTACAACAACAGTTATCATCCGAGCATTCATATGGCTCCGTATGAGGCATTGTATGGTAGACGATGCCGGTCTCCAGTGGGATGGTTCGAGCCCAGAGAGGCTATATTGTTGGGTTCTGAGTTGGTCCAGGATTCCTTGGAAAAGGTGAAGATTATTCAGGATACGCTTCGTACAGCTCAGTCCAGGCAAAAGAGTTATGCATATCGTAGAGTTTGAGATTTGGCTTTCATGGTAGGAGACCAGGTGTTCCTTTGAGTGTCGTCTATGAAGGGCGTGATGAGATTCGGAAAGAAGGGCAAGTTGAGCCCTAGGTATATTGGTCCATTTGAGATTTTGGACAAGGTAGGAGAGGTGGCCTACAGACTTTCCTTGCCACCGCATTTGTCAGCCGTGCATCCAGTGTTTCATGTATCTATGCTCCGGAGGTATATTGCAGATCCATCTCATGTTCTTGACTTCAGCGGTGTCTAGTTGGACAAGGATATGACTTATGAGGAGGAGCCGGTAGCCATTTTAGCTAGGCAGGTTTGTTAGTTGAGGTCGAAGAGTTATCCTTCGGTCCGTGTTCACTGGAAAGGTCATCCTGCTGAGGAAGCTACTTGGGAGTCCGAGCTCGATATTAGGAGTCGTTATCCCCATCTTTTCTCAGACTCGGGTACTTTTCTATGTCCGTTCGAGGACGAACGTTTGTTTTAGAGATGGAGGTTGTGATGACCCAAAAGGCCATCCTAAGTAAATTTAGCTAAATCTGTGTTTCGAGGCTCCAAAAGCCTCCGTTAATCTCACCTCGATATGCGTGCGCACCCCGATGTGTAGCTGAGAAGCTCCTATGTGAAAATTTGTTGAAAATGGATTTTTGTAACAATTAAATGAATGAAGTTGACTTTGGTCAACATTTTTGGTAAACGGACCCATACCCGTGATGTGACGGTCCCGGAGGGTCCGTAGGAAAACATGGGATTTGGGCGTATGCCCGGAATCGAATTCCGAGGTCCCAAGCCCGAGAAATGAATTTTTAAAGGAAATTGTGTTCTGAAAATAATAAAGGTTTTTCAAAATGAACTTTGATTTGAAAACCGTGTTACCGGACCCGTATTATGGTTCCGGAGCCCGGAACAAGTTTAATATATGTTATGTGACTTATCTGTGAAATTTGGTGTAATACGGACTTGAAATGACGTGTTTCGAATCAAAATTGGAAAAATTTAGCTTTATGAAGTTTTAAGAAAATTCTAAGAGTTTTCAGGTTTAATTCGATGATTTTGATGATATCTTGGTGATTTAAATGCTTGAATAAGTCCGTAGGATGTTTTGGGAGTCGTGTGTGTTTTTGGTTTTGAGACCCGAGGGCTCGGGTGAGTTTCGGGAAGCTAACGGGGTGAGTTAAAGTGTAAAAACCTGGTTTTTCTTCAAGTTGCTGGTGTCCAGGTATTTACTCTATTCGAACGCACCTAGGGGGATGCGAACGCATTGAGTAAAGTTGAGTCGGGGGGATCTGGGCAATTTGTTCTATGCGAACGCACCCACTGAGGTGCGAACGCGGAGGGTTATGGGGTATAGGCCATGCGAACGCACCACATGCAGAGTGTAAGTGAGCGGGGGCAGTGCGAACGCGGGCAGGAGGGGTGCGTCCGCACTGAGTTAATTGGGGACCTGGGGGTTGGGGGGTGATAGACCTGTGCGAACGCGGCCCTTGGCTCGCGAACGGATGGGTCAGTCAGGTCAACCCTGTGCGAACGCGGTCAAGGGGCCGCGAACGCATAGAGTAATTCTTCCCAGCTATTTTTAATACCCAAAAACAGACCCATTACGGGATTCTTCATATTTTTCACCCTCTCCTTCTTCTCCACAGCCCCTTAGCCATTTTTGAAGAGCTCCATCACTACATCCTCAGAGGTAATCAATCCTAACTCCATTCTCCTTCCATTTTNACAGACCCATTACGGGATTCTTCATATTTTTCACCCTCTCCTTCTTCTCCACAGCCCCTTAGCCATTTTTGAAGAGCTCCATCACTACATCCTCAGGTAATCAATCCTAATTCCATTCTCCTTCCATTTTCGTCCCTAACCACTAGAATCTAGGCCTAGATTCCTAAAATCAAGTAGAAAATTAGGGGTTTGGGTAGAGTTAGGTTTTTGGGAATTTTGGGTAGTTAAACCCCAATTTGGGGTCGGATTTCAAAACAAATTATATATTTTAACTCGTGGGGGTATGGGTGATCGGGTTTTGGTCTGAGCCCCGTGTTTGGACCATGTGGGCCTAGGGTCGAATTTTGGAATTTTTGGAAGAATGATAGAAATTGTGTATTTAGGCTATGGGATTCTGTTATTGAGTCATTATTGATATACTTAAATTAATTATGCCTAGATATTGTTGTTCCGGAGTTGAATTCAAAAGGAAAGGCGGTGTTAGAAGGTTGATTGTTATATTTTGGACCCGAGGTAAGTGTCTTGCCTAACATTGGTGAGGGAATAGGTATTGTATGCTATGTGCTAAGTGTTTATCATGATCAATGCATAGGTAAGGTGACGAGTACCTATGCATTGTGTGTCAAGCATGCCCGTGAGTCTATTTTTGATAAAAATATTGTTATTACTTCCATGTTCGTTATATTATGAACTCGTCTCTACTTGGAAGCCGTTATTGTTGGAAATCGTGGTTGATGAACCTATGACGTATTGGTTTGATTGAGAATCCAACTGTTAAGGATATATTTGAATTGATTGGTTATAACTGAGACCCTTACCGGGCAATTGTTGTGATATTTATTGAGGTTTTCCCCTTGCCGGGTGATATTGAAATGTATTTCCACTATGCTGTACTCCTTGCCATTATATCTGTCATTGTTTGGTGAGGAAGAGTATAAAGCACGAAGGGTGATGCCGTGCCATGATATCTGATTACATTTCATAGTTAGGAAAAGTGTAAAGCACGAAGGGTGATGCCGTGCCATGATTCACATTGATTATAAGCACGAAGGTTAATGCCATGCCATGATTCATATTGCCTTACATTGTACATTGCATTGTGAGGAAGAGAGTAAAAGCACGAAGGGTGATGCCGTGCCATGATTTATACTATTTCACATTATACCTCATGGTGAGGAAGAGAGTAAAAGCACGAAGGGTGATGCCGTGCCATTATTTATATCTCTGGTACTTATACTTGTTTCGTTAGCTATTGTGTTAAATTGCCTACCTTGTTTACTTCTATATGTCAATTTAACTGCTTCATTTCACTTGTTCCCCTTTAATGCTCCCGTATCCCTTACTTGTCTGCTTATTTCTTGCCTTGTCTTGTCCCTGTTACCTGCTTTAGAATAGGACAGGTTATCGTTATTGTCAAGTCTAGACTCGTTACTACTTCGGCCGAGGTTAGGCTCTGCACTTACTCAGTACATGGGGTCGGTTGTACTGATGCTACACCGCACTTCTTAATGTTGTGTAGATCCCGCATCCGGACCCAGTGGACCGCATTGAGGGAGTCACCTTCAGTCCACCCAGAGCTTCAAGGTATACCCGCTGGCGTTCGTGGGCCTTGGTGTCTCTCCTGCCTTTGGATTCCTTATTGTATTATCTTTTCCCCTAGTTTCAAGACAATGATGTATTTATTTTCAGACTATGTATTTAGCACTATGTTTAGACAGTTCGTGAGTTGTGACACCCCTATTTTGGGCTTGTGCGACGTTATGTATTTTACCATTTCACTGTGCATTTCCGAATTTCTATTACATTTCCGCTGTTAAAATTCTAAAGTGTTTCGTTATTTCTGTTAGGATTTTTAAAAGTATTTTCTTTGCTATTGTCGAATTGGGTTGCAAAAGTTAGATTATTTTGTGCACGTTGGCTTGTCTAGCGGGTTTAACGTTAGACGTAGTCACATCCTGAAGGGTGGGATTTTGGGTCGTTACATTTCTTTTCCAATTAAGGGTATACATTCCCTAATTGCTTCTTTCTTTTCCAATTAAAATTGATGTTTTCTTATCCAATTAAGGGTATACATTTCCTAATTGATGATTTCCTATCCAATTAAGGGTATACATTCCCTAATTGATGATTTTCTTTCCAATTAAGGGTATACATTCCCTAATTAATATTTTCTTATCCAATTAAGGTTATATATTCCCTAATTGATGATTTGCTGTTCCAATTAAGGGTATACATTCTCTAATTGATAATTTCTTTTCCAATTAAGGGTATACATTCCCTAATTGATGATTTCTTTTCCAATTAAGGGTATACATTCCTTAATTGATTTTCTTTTCCCCGACATGGGTGTACACGCTCCTTAGTCGATGCCAATTAAGGGTATACATTCCTAATTGATGTTTCGCTTTTTCGATTAAGGGTATGCATGCCCTAATTAATGTTTCCTTATCCAATTAAGGGTATATATTCCCTAATTGATGATTTGTTGTTCCAATTAAGGGTATACATTCCCTAATTGTTGCTTTATTTCCAATTAAGGGTATACGTTCCCTAATTGTTGCTTTCCTTTCCAATTAGGGGTATACATTCCCTAATTGCTGCTTTCTTTCTCAATTAAGGGTATACGTTCCCTAATTGATGTTTTCTTTCCCGACATGGGTGCACGCGCTCCTTAGTCAATGCCGATTAAGGGTATACATTCCCTAAATAATTTCTTCCCTAGCGTAGGGTATACAATCCCTAGTTGATTTCATTTTCGCCACCCCCAGTGGACCTTGCTTTGAGATATAGGGTATCCACTCCCTAGTCTGCAAATAACCCCGGATGCATTGCTCCCGGCTTTTTATCGCTTTCAATAATATGATAGTGTAGATTTCCTTACAATAACTCACAAAATTTTCCTAGTATGAAAACGGGGGTAGAAAATTTCGTTCGTTCGTTTTTGATCTTGCAGATTGCATTTTTAGGACAATGGATTCGAGACGACCAAAAGAAGATGCCTCAATTCAAAATATAGAAAAGAAGAAAGAGAAGACCAAACTGAAGGTGCAGAAGCGGAAATGATGTAGTCTGTTCAAGACAGATCGAGTCACAAGCTATGCATGCCCTTCCTTGACCCGATAAACGACAAGACAAAACCAGCATTTGCGGTTAACAAGTATCAAGATTCAGGTCAGAGTCAACAAAGGATCAAGACTCAAGACCAAGTCTTAGATAGGAATTTTGTAACTCGTAGTTGATAGGCTAGTTTAGTCCTTTTCATTTTGGTTTTGGTGTAATAAGGAGCTCATCAAGCAGTAACAGCAGATACCACAGTGAAACCACAGTTACTCGGTAGTCCCAGCTACCAAAACTTCCAGAACTACACTGACCTGATTCCTTTATAGCCAAGGATATGTAGGCAACCTTGAAGCAGGGTTCGGTCAAACTTTTCAGAAGCGCTTCACATGGAGTATTTGAACGGGTAAAAGTTGTTCATAACCGCTCACTTTGTCTTCGCCCGAAAACTCTTCGTGCTTTCGAGCAAAGAGGGGCAGCTGTGAGCATGCAATTTTTCACCTACTAAATACTTCTACAAAATTTGATAAATAAATTAATTTTATAGATTTTTCGTTGAATTTCAGTGTTTATTTGCATCGCATGGTCATAATCCATCCTTTAAAAAAAATTATTATAAAATGATAAATAATAACAAAATATATTTTTAAGTTGCATAATTAGGTTTTGGTTCAATTTAATACCTAATTTTCTGATTCAATCGTTTTTATTAGGAAAAATAATAATACAAAAATTTCTTTCTAAATAATTAGGAGTGTTAATTAATAGTTTCACTTTAATTAATTCATTAATTAAGTCATAATTGGATGAAATTAGGTTAAAACTTATTATGGCTAATTAGGATTGTTTAAATTAATTTAATTAGCTTAACCTAAGTGTCCAAAGACTAAAAGACTATGAGAATCAGACCTGGGCCAATGCACCCAGGCCCAAAACTCCTTTCTCACTACCCATAACGACCTAGCCCAAACCCCTCACCAGCCTGCCCGGCCCAATTTGCCCTTACTATAACCCCACTTCTCCTTAACCCTAAAGACCTAGACCTAGAGACACAAAAAATCAAGGACCTCCCCTGGACTAAAAACCAAAAACGACACCATTCCCCTTTCTTCTTCCTGACTGTCATCACTGCTATACACACGAGCATCACCTCCCATTCCCCTTTCTGCTTTCATCTTCTTTTTCCATCACCATGGAAGTTTGCCAAAAGCAGCCGTGACATCTCCATTACCGGCGAGCTTCGTCGGAAACCGGCGAAAACTAACCCGAGTCAGCCGCCGCCGCTTTTCTCCTCGTCTTCTTCTTATTCTCTATCGAGCAACCACAAACAAAAAAAATCTTTGCTTCTTTGCTAAAAAGCTCATGGATCTCGGTATATAAGATTTGGAATAAAAATCCAGATCTAAGAATTAAAAGAGTTCAAAACACAAAACAAAACAAAAATAAGAGTAGACTTCAAGGTCCTCTTCAAGGTTGCTTCTTCGCTGTCTAAACTTCTGTTTCGTTGCTTCATAATTTCTGGAATCCGAAGCTATGGAATTTCTGTTCGCTACTATTTTGCTATTGTTAAGATCTGATTGTTTGGTCGCTGATGGAAGTTGCGGTTGTTTACTGCTGTTGAGCTGAACTTCGATATGTGGCTTTGTTCATAGCCTTTATTTGGGTTTGCTAAGTTCATCTCTTGCTTTTGAGGTATCTGTCCAAAAACAACAAGTGCACGCCATCGTGACTTGTTCCAAAATAAATCCATAAATGTCAAAAGTGGTCTATATGCATATCCCGTAAGCTAAAAAATACCCCTTTAAATAAAAACTCCAAAATTTAGAGAGTAATTGAGTATCGCCTCAAATAGGCATATGGCTATATAATCTACACTCGGGTGTGGCAATTCATGTCCCCGACTCTAACTCAAAACAGGAATAAAAATCACATGTTGTAATTGCGGGTGCATTTCATGCGGCGCAGTTACAATGTGTCCAAAAACAAACAAGTGCACGCCATCGTGACTTGTTTCAAGATAAATCCATAAATATTAAAAGGGGCTAAAAGTTAAAAAGGCTAAATGCACAATAGGCTAAAAACACGTAAACAATTAGATAATTTAGGCCAAATAATAATAGTTAAGCGACCGTGATAGAACCACGGAACACGGGAATGCCTAACACCTTCTCCCGGGTTAACAGAATTCCTTACTCGGATTTCTGGTCGCAGACAAATCAAAACGGAGTCAAAATTCCTCGGTTTGGGATTTTTAATAAAATCGGTGTCCCGGAACATCGTCAACAATCCGGGTGGCGACTCTGAAAACTAATAATAAATCCCAAAACCGAATAATGTCACTTTAATTGGAAAAATTCCCTTATTACCCTTCATTAATCACGGGGTAGTGAAAAAGGAGGTGTGACATCAACCACTTGGTAATCAGTGGAATGCTTAAAATTATCATCATCACTACCCGAAAACATGAATTATGTGGCGAATTATGGGGGCTAGAGACAGGGTGGACAAAATTGGGGCCAGCAAAACCAGCCATACATGCCAGTTCAGTAGCAACACAACAGTGGAAACATGGGAGTCATGTGACCTCACGGTAATGTGGCGCCTTACCAAAGGCCACAGGGGTACAATAATCAGAATCAGAATCAGCAGCAGGCTTATCATCCCCCTCAGCAACAACATGGTGAGAGACAAGAAGATGAGTTTTCCAGGCTTGAAGCAATGATGCATCAGGTTATTGGGTCAACTGCAAAAATAAGTAAGAGAGTAGATGCACATGAGTCAGCTACAAAAAATATTGAAGTGCAAATGGGCCAGATCTCGATGTCTTTGAATAATCGTCCTCATGGGACATTGCCTGCAGACACGCAGGTAAATCCTAAGGATCAGGGTCCAAAGCTGCCGATGGCAGTGAGTCTACGCAATGGCAGGGACTTAGACTTGGAGCAGGAAAGAGATAGAGAAAGTAGAGAGGTTGAGACACTAGTACCAGTGCCCATTGAAATTGATTATTCAACAAAACTGACTGAGGTGATAGTGCAGCCTGTCCAAGGAGAACCAAGCACACAGATCAATGCTGAGAAAGAAGCCGAGACAACCCAGGAACCGGTAATAGAGGTGGTTCCTAACAAAGAAAAATCCCAAATCACTAGAAAGAAGAGACCTCCAACACCATTCCCACAGAGGCTAGCCAAGTACCAGAAAGACGAGCAGTATAAAAAATTCTTGGACATGTTGAAACAAATACAGTTAAATATTCCTTTGATTGATGCTCTGAAGAAGATGCCTGGGTATGCCAAAATGATGAAGGACTTGATGTCCTGAAAATTCGACTTCCAAGTCTTGGCCACAGTGAATCTTACTCAGACCTGCAGTGCTGTTGTGACCCGATCAATTGCGGAAAAGCTGTTTGATCCAGGGAGTTTCACCATTCCTTGCACCATTGGTAGCTTTGACTTTGCCAAGGCACTTTGTGATTTAGGGGCCAACATTAATCTTATGCCCCTGTCCATATACAAGAGGTTGGGGATTGGTAGAGCTAGACCAACATCTATGCTGTTGCAGCTGGAAGATAGGACGGTAAAAAGACCGTCAGGCATTCTTGATGACGTATTGGTGTAGGTAGGGAAGTTTGTGTTCCCTGCAGATTTTGTGATATTGGACTGCAGGGTGGATGAAGAGATTCCCATAATTTTGGGAAGGCCATTCTTGGCCACAGGTCGAACCTTATTGATAGTGAAACTGGGGAGCTCAAGATGAGGTTGAACGACGAGGAAATCACAATCAATGTGCAGAAATCCATGAGGCGGCCAAGTGAAATATCCAATTGTTCTCTTATTGATGATGTGGATGTGATACCGGAGGAGGATGATGAGTCCCTTACTATTGAGGACCCCCTTGATGCATGTCTTATGAATTTGGATGAGGTAAATGGGGAGGAATTGGCAGAATGGGTGTTGGCTCTTGAGGGAAAGGGCGTTTGGCAGAGATCACTGGAGTTCGAGCCCCTGCACTTAGAAAAGAGAGAGACTCCACCAGCCAAGTCGTCTATTGAAGAACCACCGAAACTGGAATTGAAGCCACTGTCAACCTATCTCAGGTATGCGTTTCTCGGACCTAACTCCACATTACCTGTTATTATCTCATCTAGTTTGTTAGATGTGCAGGCGCAACAGCTTTTACAGGTACTCACAGAGTGTAAGACTGCCATTGGGTGGACCATGGGAGACATAAAGGGGATCACCCCAGCATACTGCATGCATAAGATTCTGCTGGAAGAGGGGCACAAACCTTCCAGGGAACACCAAAGGCGGTTGAACCCAAACATAAAGGAAGTGGTGAAGAAAGAAATTATAAAGTGGTTAGATGCGGGAATCATTTTCCCCATCTCTGACAGCAACTGCGTTAGCCCGGTGCAATGTGTTCCTAAGAAAGGTGGCATGACGGTTGTAAAAGATGAAAACAATGAGCTGATATCTACAAGAACCGTCACTGGTTGGAGAATTTGCATGGACTATAGAAAGTTAAATCTTGCCACCCGGAAAGATCACTTCCTACTTCCCTTCATCGATCATATGCTCGACAGACTGGAAAGGATGTCTCACTTTTGTTTTCTGGATGGTACTCGGGGTACAACCAAATTTCCATTGCCCCGAAAGACAGAGAAAAGACCTCATTCACATGCCCCTACGGGATTTTTTCCTTCAGAAGGATGCCATTCGGCTTATGCAATGCACCTGCCACATTGCAAAGGTGCATGATGGCCATATTCACTGACATGGTCGAGGATATAATGAAGGTGTTCATGGATGATTTCTCAGTGGTGGGAAATTCATTCGATGGGTGCTTAGCAAATCTGACCCGAGTGATCAAGAGGTGTATTGAGACGAACCTTGTACTTAATTGGGAGAAGTTCCATTTTATAGTACAAGTGGGTATAGTCTTAGGACACTTGGTGTCAAACAAAGGAATCGAGGTGGATTGTGCTAAAGTTGATGTTATAGCAAAGCTCCCACCTCCCACATCGGTTAAAGCAATAAGGAGCTTCCTTGGGCATGCCGGATTCTACCGGCGATTCATCAGAGACTTCTCCAAAATTTCCAACCCCCCGTGTAAGTTGCTCAAAAAAGATAACCCTTTTGTGTTTTCTAATGATTACAGGGTAGCTTTTGAGGAGTTAAAAAAGAGGCTAGTCACGACTCAGATCATTGTTTCCCCTGACCGGGAGCAGCCATTCGAGCTCATGTGTGATGCCAATGACTACGCAGTGGGAGTAGTGTTAGGACAACAGAAGGAAAAGATAATGCACCCAATCTACTACGCGATTAGGACATTGAGTGGAGCTCATATGAACTACATTGTGACCGAAAAAGAGATGCTCGCAGTGATGTTTGCTTTCGACAAGTTCAGATCATACCTGATCGGTTCTAAGGTGATTGTTTACACTGATCATGCTGCCCTCAGGTATTTGATTGAGAAGAAAGAATCTAAGCCGCGCTGATTTGTTGGGTGCTTCTACTGCAAGAATTTGATCTAGAGATTCGTGACCGTAAGGGCACGGAGAACCAAGTCGCGGATCATCTGTCGCGACTTGAAGGAGCTAAAAATTCAGTGAAAGTAGAGGATATTCTGGAAACCTTTCCAGACGAGCAGCTACCCGCCTCGAGCATGGAGGAAGTGCCATGGTATGCAGACCTTGCAAATTACCTGGCAAGTGGTATAGATCCCTATGAACTCTCATCTGTTCAAAAGAAAAAGTTCTATCGTGACTGCTGCAATTATTACTAGGATGAACCTTACCTGTTTAGAATTTGTATTGACAATATGATCAGGAGGTGCGTCCCCGAGATAGAACAATTTTCCATTTTGCAGGCATGTCACGCATCAGCGTATGGAGGGCATTTTGGAGGAGTCATAACGGAGGCTAAAGTTCTAGAGGCCAGATTCTACTGGCCAACTATGTTCAAAGATGCACACCAATGGGTGAAGGGCTGTGATGAATGTCAAAGGACGGGGAACATATCCCGTCGCCATGAGATGCCCATGAACCCGATTCAAGTGTGTGAGGTGTTTGATGTACGGGGGATTGACTTCATGGGTCCCTTCGTCAGCTCCTACGACAATAAGTACATATTTGTTGCTGTAGAATATGTGTCCAAATGGGTGGAAGCTGCAACACTCCCCACTAATGATGCAAGGGTGGTGGTGGGGTTCTTGAAGAAGAACATATTCACCCGTTTTGGGGTTTCGAGGGCCATCATCAGTGACAGGGGCACTCACTTCTGCAATCGTGCCTTCGAGAAGCTACTAGCGAAGTACGATGTGCGCCACAAGGTGGCAACCCCAGTCAAATCGAGAAATCAAGAGTGTGCTAACTAAAACTGCGAATGCCACAAGAACTGATTGAGCGAAAAAGCTGAATGATGCGCTCTGGGCCTACAGAACTGCATTCAAAATGCCAATTGGTATGTCACCATACAAGTTGGTGTTGGGGAAGGGCTGTCACCTGCCGCTAGAGCTGGAACATCGAGCTTGGTGGGCACTGAAACAATTAAACCTAGATCTTGAAGCTGCGGGCACAAATCGAGTCACCGAACTGCACGAGCTAGATGAATTCAGGTATCTTGCTTTTGAAAGCACGAGGCTGTACGAGGAAATAATGAAGAGGTTACACGATAAGAACATTGTGGACCGAAACTTCAAACCATGAGAGATGGTACTGCTCTATAACTCAAGATTAATACTATTTCCGGGTAAACTCAAGTTCCGATGGTCTGGACTATTTCGCGTGGTCGAAGTGTTTCCCTCAGTTTCCGTAGAGATTGCTTCTGAAAAAGATTCCCACATCTTCAGAGTTAATGTGCATAGATTGAAACTGTATGCGGGCATGGACGAAAACAAGGAAGTGTCTGTGATGCATCTTACTGAACCTCAGCGCTCGAGCGAGCCTTAAATGCGCTCATTCTGAGTCGTGCCGCGACATTAAATCAGGCACTGCATGGGAGGAAACCCATTGACTTGTTGTAATTGTCGTGCCACGACATTAACTAAGGCGCTGGTTGGGAGGCAACCCAATGTGTAGTGTTTATAGTTTAGGGGATGAGTAGTGGAAGTGTTGTAAGTACTAACATATGCAGGTGTGCGCGAGCGACGGTAGAATCAAGCCACTCCAAGGGAAAAGTCAGAAAAAACAGGTGAAGTATTTTGAGGCCTGGGGTAGCACGACCGCGCTAATGGCCTAGTGTTCTGCCTGGCCCCAAAGCCACTAGCACTGGCGCGCTAGTGGACGCTCTAGTGGCCGCGCATATGGAATTATATTCTGTCTCGTCTCGACGCCACAAGCGCGAGCGCGCTAGTGAACGTGCTAGTGGTCGCGCATATGGCCAACTTTTCTGTCTTCACTAGTGCGGTCGCGCTATGAATGCGCTAGTTCCGTCGCAGAACATGTAAGTTTTATATATATTTTTTATTATTTTATTTGGCCTTTAATTTTTTTTAATTACCCAAACCTAACCCACCTCCCCCACCTCTCCCACGTTCGTTACACTTACCCCCCTTCTCCTAAAACCCTTCCTCTTCCTCTACTACTCTTCTTCTTCCACAAACAATTTTCTACCCAAACTCAAGCACTTACACACGCCTCAAGCTCTTTCTCACTCAATCCCCAACCCACTTCTCCACTTCTCAATCCCTTAACACCACATGTATGTGTTCTAATTACCCTTTTTTTTGTGTAGTTTTTCTTCTTTTTCATTTGTTGTACGTAGTAGCTTTTCTTCGTGTTTATTAGAAGTAATTGGTAGTGTATGGTTAGTACTTGTGGGTGATGGTAATTGGGTTTTTTGTATGTCTTGATTTAGTTGGGTGGAGTTTGGGAAATTGTGGTGGTAATTGGGGCTTCAACTTGACTAATTGGGGGCTCCGGTCCCACCAAGTGTTTGTGTAAATGCCCCCACTGAATGGTAATTATTGTGACCAATTTTAAGGTGAAGTCCGAGTAACCACAGTTGGGTCACCTTGTTGTGCTGCGCTAATGATGTCCTTATTGTAGGTACAATGGCACCCTATCGGAAGCGTCAAGCCACCAGATCTTCCTCCAGCAGACAAGCAGGTTCTTCCTCCGGCAGACGAGCAAGAAGAGCCCCTGACTCTAGGCCTTTCAATAGCAACAAGTTTGTATCCACCAAGGCTCAGGTAAGGTTTGTCGAGAAGGAATCAAAGGCGGCTATATCGGAATGTGGCATAGATGTAAACTCCCTCAGGCGTAACTGTCCAAGGATGTATGATGAGATAATGCGGCGCCGGTTGGATGTGTTCTTTGAGGAGCCCGACGATTCCAATGCAATGATAGTAAGGGAATTTTATGCAAGCTGTCTGGAGCACAAGAATCATGTGGTCACAGTGAGGAAGAAGCAGGTGAACGCCTCTGTGGAGGCCATTCGGATGATTTACCGGCTGCCAGGTCCCATGGATAGGTACGAGGACGGTTATGAGGCATATGGCCGGAGCTATACTCAGTGGGAAACGTTCCTTCCAACCATTTGTGTCCCGGGCACAAAGGTTAGGTGGTACAAGTACGGGAATAAGTTTCACTCTTCAGCCCTCACCTTTGAAGCAAAATGTTGGCTCTACCTGATCAACAACCGCTTACTCCCATCCCACAGGTGAACATTCCTCGTGGTTGTTTGATCTGGTACTTCATGACGGGTCGCGCCTTTGACGTGGCCAGGCTCATGCACGAGGAAATGTTCGTCCGCTGTAAAGTTCAGAGGTATGGCTTCTTCTTCCCATCTCTTGTCACTAGATTGTGCCTTGCAGCTGGGGTATCGGGAAATTTGGCAGTGGATGGCAAAGTGCCAACAACGTATGCCTTCCGAGCTGAAAGTGTTACAACTGGAAAGGATGCGGTGGCTGATGTTGATGATGAGGTGGAGAATGAGTCTGAAGAGGATGATGAGGAGGATGAGAAAGAAGACGAGGAGGAGGAGCAGCCCACTCATGAGCAGGTTGCCGAGGTTGACCGTCTAGGTCCAGTCGGGGACAGAGGATGGAACACTTGGAGAAGGAGATGGCATGTTTACGGACCTCAGTCACTGACTTGGGGTCGAGAGTTGATGCGCTAGCCACCCAACAGGCCAAATCGGAAAAGAAGATCATGGGATGGCTGCGCGCCCTGGGTCGTGCATGTCGCCTAGACCCAGGGATAGTTTCCGACTATGATTGAGCTTTTAGGGAAGTTCTCTTACCTCTCTCTATTTATTTTGATTGCCATGGGGACATGTCTTCATCTTAAGTGTGGGGTAAGGGAATGATTCCTTGTATATGTATATATGTAAAACGCAATAGTTATGTTTTCCTTTATTTTCTTTTGAGTTTGTTTGTTGTGTTTTTTCTTTTGTTTTTGTGATTGTAAATAGTAGTGTAATTATTTAAGGCGCCTTGGCCCGACGATGGATCCCTTTTGACGGGGTTCTTGAGGGTCTAAGTTGACCACAAAAAAAACATAAAATGTAGTGGACTCTTCCTGACGACGGATCTCTTAGGCAGTTTTCTTGAGGGAAGTTAGTCTAAAGAAAATACCAAAAAAGATGTTTTATTTTTTAGATAGTGTAGCAACTCCCCCTTGGTTTTCTTTTGACCGCAGTTCTTTTCCAAGGGTTTTACTTGAACCGGGTGTAGTTAGTTTTTCTTTTTTTATTTTATTTTTAGTTTTTATTAGGTGTTTATGGGCGATGATCTGAAATAAGGGAAGAAATCCTTAGCGTTGTTACACCTGAACTCAATTGACACTAGAGTGTGACGCTTAGGATCAGTTGTTGACTCTCGTAGAGTGCCTTAAATTTGTATGTTGTAACTGACTTGAGCACTCAACGAGAGTGTCTTGATAAGACAATCTGGAGTGAGTCATGTTCCATATGTGTGTGAGGTGTTGCATTGTATTCTATGTCCAAATTTGATGCTTAGAACTTGCCCTGTGTGTTTGCAAAGCGAAATAGTAGCTTCGTTCAGTCTTAGAAGTGATATAGGAATTTCTTTGTTAAGCCAGATATAAATTATACCCACCTAATTGTAATCTATCATAGTTAACCCTGTTGAGCCTATAAGCCTGTTTCTTTGGCAACCACATTACAAACCTTACCCAATTGTTTGAATGGCCCATCTGTTTGAACCCTTTACCTCCCATGAGCAATTGAATTGTTAGAAAATATGTAAAAGTCAAAGTGTGGGGTGGTGGTTTGGTTTTTGAGTGGAATCAAAGAAATATAAAGAAAGGTGCAAAGTTTTGAAAAATGAAAGAATAAGCGCCGCTTGAAAAGAAAAAAAAAGAGAGAGAGAAAGGACAATGAATAAAAGCAGTCCTTGATAAGTGGTGACTTGATAAAATTGCACCTAAGGGAGTTTGGGGGTAATCTAAAGTGAAGTGTGGTGGAAAGTCTGGCCTGGCATAAGTATGGTCTGAAAGCTAAAGTAATTGTATTAAAAGTTCTTAGGGAGGTTAGTCACTATATCTAAATATATCCTACCCGTTCCTTAGCCTACATTACATCCAAATGAAGACCTAGTTGATCTTAGACTGAATGGGCTCGATTAGTAGAGTAGTACACTACGGGCAAGCCTATGGTGCGTATTTTTGTCATATGAATGTTCTTTCGGAGAGTGAGTAAATTCTGTCTATTTGAGTTCCTAATTGTTCTTAATGTTATTTCTGTGGAACTACTCTCCTGTGTGATGTGAGGGCACTTGATTCATGACGGAGAGGTAAGTCTTGACCTCTGTGTAGAGTAAATTGAGGAAGTAAGAATATTGCATGGCACGTGAGAGTCGACTCTTGAAGCATAGAAGTTACATTGCTAGGCACAACTCTTGTGATATGTTCATGGTGTGACACGTTAGGGAAATGCTTAATGAAAAGACCTTTGTAGAGTATGGTGGATTGCTCGAGGACTAGCAATGATTTAAGTGTGTGGTGTTGATAATAGGCTAGATTCACGTAGTTTAGCGCATATTTATACTCCAACTTAATGATGTTTGACTGTCTTAGGAAGGTTAAATTATGTTAAAATGACTCTAATTGTGGATTTTATGTTTCGCAGGATCAAAGTGTGCTTACGAGGATCTAGGATGGTGTTTGGAGCAAAATTGAAGAAGAAAGACCTCTGGAGTTTTATCATGTGAAAGAAGGAAGAAAAAGTTGCTAAGGCAGACTACTCAGCCATTAACGCGGCCATAACACGTCCACTAGCGCGGCCACGCTAGTCCAGGTGCTTGAGGTAGAATGAAGACCCATTAGCGCGGCCATAGCGCGCCCAGTACCGCGACCGTGCTCGTACATCGATCAGAGGCAGAATACTTTCCCATTAGCGCGGCCACGCTAGTCCAGTTCGCACACGTTATTTCAGGGGTAAAATTGGAAGCTTGGGACAATTCCACTTAACCTATATAAGGTTCAACTCGCCCAAAAGAGAGAATAATCAAGGTTTAGAGTCTTGTTCAAGGAAAAGAAAGGCAAGAGGCAAGGAGGACAATTGGGCATCAAATCTCATCTTTCTTCTTTGTGTTTTTTCCATTATTGATGAATTCTTTTATTGTTATTTTTAGTACAATTATGAGTAGCTAATTTATTTAGTCTAAGGTTTTGGTGGAACCTGTTGAGGATCAACATCTTGTTATATTAATATAATTTTCTTGATTTAATCTCTATTTGTTCAACTAAGTTCATGTTGTAGTTGATTGAAGGGCCCTCAATTAGCTGTGCCTATTTATTGTGTATTTGCTCGGGAGAGAGTGCATATTTAGGTAGTTGTTGAACACCACCACTACCAAAGTATAGGAAGGATCCATAACCAAGGGTTTAAAGGTCGGATTAGGGATAACGATACCTTGGGTGCAATCTAAAGTGAGCTATAATATAAAACCAAGCTAGCATAACTCGGGAGAGTGCGTCTAGTAAATTGTCGCAATTACTCGGGAGAGATTCACGGTAACAAGAGTGCTCATGATTGATAAAGACAGATAGGCCAAACTATATGAAATATAACAGGAAGGGATTCCATCAATAGGGGAAACCATAACCTTAGATTCTTCTCGCATTTGTTTACAACCCTGCAATAGTAATCCTCTAGTTTAATTAATTTCATTCAGTTTTAGTTAGTAGAAACACCAACAATTGTTATTCATAATCTTTGTGAAGTTGATTACGAAGAATCGAGTGAGTCTAACAACGATAATTGATAGGTTAATTCCCTGTGGGGTTTCGACTCCGGGAGAAATACTTAGATTATAGTTGCAATGCCCGCTTAGTCCTTTTTATAAGGCATAGTTGGGCGTGATCAACCATCACAACACCATGCTAAGAGCCTGGCACACATCGACAAATTAAAACACACGAATCTAACACCAAGGATCATACCTCCACATAACTCCTCTACAATGCGTGATACAATCAAAATGCCGGTCCACAAGAACTACTTCAAGACACCTTGCTCAAAATCAATAATCGTGCACAATTCAACATCAAGTACTCCAAGTGCATTGCCATAACCATAAGGAAATTGGACGATACCACGCCACACTAATCAGAAAGAACATAACCAATATGTCTCAATCCCGCAATACCCAATTACTTACCTTACTCAAATCCCGCTATAAAGCCCCAAATAGATCCGCACCATATGTGCATATAACCAAGAATCACTACTCCTCGCAACACCAAATGGTACTCATAGATCACTCCAGAATATGAATAAACTCAACGACAATCGAATGGTACATCCCTCAACACTAGCAATTCGGAGTCAACAATTCCCACCCGGTGCAGAGAACACACCCATACTGGGCCTACCAATAACTCTAGATCAACTCTAGTCACCCACAACAGATAGATAACTCTTTGAAGGTCCACAATAACTGAATCATGGCATTTACTAGCATCTGACAAGCTTGCTCGCATCCTCACATTCAACACCAAAATAATCTATTTATGAGAACTCTCAGTCTCGAAGTCCATGAACCGCACCAATTACCATATCTGATCCCAACTCCACCGCTCGAATATATAACACACCCCTAATACTCAATCATCCCACGAGGGATACCTCTACAATTCTTCTGTGCCATCAAGCAAACTGGAATATCAGCAGTTGATTCAATAAGAGAGCGCCACAATACCGATGAAGCACCCTCAACTCAACACATTGCCCTTTCTGAAATGTATACCCTCATCAGGCCGCACCAATTAGTGATATAACTTACCTAGTCATCTGGAACTGTCCATGCTGCCTAAGAATTTATGACCTTCCTCCTAGAGCTGAACCGAGACCCCCCACACATGCAAATCTCAATCTCTACACAACATACCGCATACCCATGCCATCCTATGATAATTATGAGAATTTCATAACCCCTTTTGAGCCACAAGCAACTACGTACCCAACTAGCCAAGAACTTTACATTTGATCCCATCTAGAAGAAAAAATCACTATAAATCACATACTCCGTATGCCAGTAGAAAATATACATCTCTAACTATGGTAGAAGCCATCAGGAACTATCCGAATCCCATTTGTACAACACCAAACCGTCAGGACTGAACCCTTCTAACTCAACCAAGCTACGCAGATCACCAAAACCCAAGAGCATTGCTAAGAAACACCTGTAAAAACTCATTGCCTCATAAACACCCAAAGAACTAATAATATCCCTTACCATGCCGATCCGACCTACTATAAAGATGTCCTATTTATCCAAGTTCCTTCTGACTTACCTTTGGATTGATACTTCTCATTGCCATAATACCGCAATTATCAACCTAGACTCACCACACGAGACCCAAGCATAAGACCGTACCGTTTAAAGCTCGTAAGTCGCTGAATACTCTTCTCAAATACCCCCAAAAGTACCACATTCAAAATACTTACCCTGAAGAGACTTCCTGCGAATCTAAAGCCATTACCTTCACTTTCCTGATACTGATATGTAGAATCCATGATAATGTAGAAATGTCACAAGTCTCGACACCCTCCACATAAATCTCAGTTCTAGCCAAATACACATCTTGACGATTCCCGATTGTTATGTATAAACCTTGAATCCATCAGAACTATTCTCGAGAGTCATCCACTCTACGCAAATCTCAATTACTAGGAAGTAATCCACACACTTGAAGTAACAAGAAAATTCATACACTACACACACTACACCTTTTGCAATTACAACTCAATCATTCAATAAAACCCATCTACGCATGGAGTACATTACTACCTGTATCAAAGAATTTCCATTACTCGAGTCATTCCCAGACTCCACCTCTGTAGGTCATATCTGACACCAATATACCTCGAACCGAAACCAATACAACACATAATTGTGCAATCAACTTACCATTAGCAGGCTCCCCCACTTGGCTCAAAGCCATAGGTCAAGACAAACAATATCTCATAATGCCCTTACGCTATCACCGCCACAGTACCACAGTGAGATTCAACTAAATCCTTTATAATCTCGTATAACACAAATCATCTGATATCTCGAATCATCTGCAAATCTCGCATTCACCTTTGTAATGGTCATTCCAACTTCCACAAGCGATCTAAACTCAAATTGAAGCATATATCAACTACTGGTAAAAGAGAAGTTGCTATAAAACCACCTAAGGATCACACAACCTCAAGGCACTCAGCGATAGATAACCCCGCTTGCTTAGCCTCAAACTAATATCAACTCTATACCCTTCCAAAAAGCATAACTATCATGCAATCATTATTCCTTCCTGCATTAGAACACAACCAATCCTCGAGGCATCAAGATACCCGGTATAAGAACCGGAAGATGATGGCAGAACTAACACTGGAGCATGGTCAAAGGAATCTTGAGCTTCTAAAAGCTCTACCCACACTCGTCTGACCACCTGAATACCCTCACTGGACACCATGTTCCCCAAGAATGCTACTGAACTGAGCCAAAAATTCACACTTAGAGAACTTTGCATAAAGCTTCTACTCCACCAATCTTTATGATACCCTCCTTCATGCTGAGTATGCTCCTCCTGGCTACGTGAGTACACCAGGATGCTATAAATGAATACAATAATGAAGGAGTATAAATACAGCTGGAATACACTGTTAATCAAATACATGAACGCTACTGGGGCATTAGTCAGCCCAGAAGACATCACTAGGAACTCATAATACAACAGGAAGATTCCACTTCCCTCCACAACTAAACTACATGAGAGGTCCTTCAATACACTCATAACTCGAGAGCCATATGCCAACTCGCGACAGAAGTCAAACACTCAATAATCCTTGCTACATATCCAGCCAATTATTTTTTGTCACAATCAAACAATCTGGACACATCTCACCATCGAATCACCCTCCCCCATAGTCATCTAGTCACAAAATCCCACCAATGAGGACACAAACAGACATATAAGTCCCAAATGCATGTGCTCACACAATCAAAATCTCAACACTCAAGCCATAGACAAAAACCTGGCCTCAAGTCCTCCAGACTGGCCCATTATCAACATGCTAAAATCACATCTCGCACCTCACCCGTGGAAGTCACAAGACGTCACTGCACAACTGAGACCAAACGCTCACGTGCGCATTCAAATGCATGAAAGGAGTTCAAAGATTTACACTTTTGGCTGAATAAATGGTTTCGCACGACAAGAATTCAAGAATGTGAGATTTTTCCTAAGGGTTCTGTAGCCTCTCGAAGATAAGTACAGACGTTTCGTACCGATCCGCAAGACTCTACTAAACCTGCTCATGAGTGGTGAGACCTATATAACCTAGAGCTCTGATACCAACTTGTCACGACCCAACCAACCCGACCGTGATGGCGCCTATCGTGGAACTAGGCAAGCCTATACTCTTAACTAATTCGTCCTCTATCATTACAATGTTTAAATATTAACCATTTTCATCAGAGAGGCCAAAAGAAAAGATAAAATCAAATCCAAAATATTGTAAGAAGAGAAAATCCCAAAATCTGGTGTCACTAAGTCATGAGCTATACTACAACTGAGCCAAAATACGTCAAGATAACACTTTTCAGAGAAATAATTAACAAAATACACAAAGGAAGATAGGGAAGAGATAGGCGGGTTCGCGATCGCCAGGAAGCTACCTCGTCCTCTCCGATAATGATCCACAACCAAAATGATTAACTGGCACTACCATGGCCAGGGATACCTGAATCTGCACACAAGGTGCATGGGGTAACGTGAGAACACCAACTCAGAGGTAACGAACCCAAACTATGGGCTGAGAGGTAGTGACAGACTAAACCTTAGTGGACATATCAAGAATCAGTGTACAGGAATTTAGGCATGTTTGCAGTTATCCAATAGATAATAAAACAGGATAAGTTCAAGTATGAGCAGTAAACCATGTATAACTTAGTAAACTCTACATGCCAATGTATCAACTGTATGAAAATGCTCATAGTGCTCCCACTCTCATATACAAGTCCACTTAGTATTGTATAAGGCTTGCGGCCCTAAGAAGATTCATCCCGGAATATATACACATGAGACAATAGTCACTCAGTACTGAGGAAGGCCAACCTGGCCCTATGGAGAAGATCCATCTCTAGATAATGATACACCTTACAACCACTCGGTACAATATATGGCTCAACGGCCCAGGGAAGATCCATCACAGAATACGTATACACATTAGTGACATCACTCGCTCAGTACCGAGGAACATGCCAATCCAGCCTCATGGAGAAGATCCATCTCCAAGTATGAACACTTCAGACAAGATCCATGTCTAGGGAAGATCCATCCCTCAAATATAAACATTTCGGACAAGATCCATGTTCAGGGAATATCCATCCCTCAAATATCACTGCACTCACTGGGGGTGTAAAGACTCCGGAGGGGCTCCTCTTAGCCCAAGCGCTATAATAACCCAACGAAGGCATAAGCAATATCTCGTTGCGGCGTGCAGCCCAATCACATAGTGTCACTCAATATTAGGCTCTCGGCCTCACTCAGTCATCACTCTCCAGTCTCGCTCACATGGGCTCACAATGCATGAACTAGCCCGGATCAATGATATAATGCACAAAATCGACAATTACCAAGACTGAGACATGATATGATATGCTATGACATGACTGAGTATATAATATATGAAACACATGAGATGACAACAATAAATGACCACTCGGGTCTTAACAGTGTCGGCGTGAAGCCCTAACATAATATCTAGCATGATTTCTAGCATGTTTGCATGTAAATGACCGCTCGAGTCTCAATAATATCGGCGTGAAACCTTAATATACAATTTATCATGATTTCTAACATGTTCACATTATTCACATTGATAGAAGCACATATATCATCAATGAATCACTAAATGGTTCCATGGGATGAACCAGGTCACAAGTCTCACAGTGCACGCCTGCACGCCCGTCACTTGGCATGTGCGTCACCAATTCTAATCACATAATAAGTACTTCCGGGTTTTGAACCCTCAGAACCAAGTTTGGAAACGTTACTTACCTCAATCAAGCCAAAACTCTACTCCGAGATGCTCTCACCGCTCTCCTCAGCCACAAATCGCCCTGAATCTAACAAGTATCAGTATTATATCATTAATATATGAAAAAAGGACAAAGCCCACATCAAAATTACCAATTTACACCACAAATCCCAAAATTGTCCCAAGCCCGACCCCCGAGCCCATGCCTCAGAATCCGATAAAAAATCACATCAATAGAATCCTTATCTTCCTACTAGTCCATACATATCAAGAACATCGAAATCAGACCTCGAATGGCCCCTCAAATCCCCAATTTTACCTCTCCAATTTCAAGCCCTAATATCCCAACTTTCTTCCCTAATTTCCACTAATATCATGATTAAACAATGAACAAATGGTCATAAACACAAGTAGTAAAGCTTAAGTGGCTTACCCAACTGATAACCCTTGATCCCTCTTGAGAAGTCGCTGCCCAAGCTCAATTTCCGTCTTCAAAAATGGAGAAACTTAGCAAAATTCGCGAAGACCTTTTTATACCTTCTGACCAGTGTTTTCCGCATCTGCGGTCTTAGAGTCCCTTCTGCGATGCCGCACTTGCGGAAAACCCATCGCATGTGCGGTTTTCACTTATCCCTGGAGTTTCCGCTTCTATGGTCAGCTTCCCGCTCCTGCGGTCCTTGTGCGCACTTGCGGTTCTCTTCAACTCCTCAACTCTCTACATATGCGGCCAAATCTCGCTCCTGCGGTCCCCAATCCGTAGGTGCGGAAATGACAGAACTAGTAAAGTTCAGTTGCTCAACCAAATTCCAAATCTTTCCGTTAGCCATCCGAATTCATCCCGAGGCCCTCGGGGCCTCCACCAAAGATACCAGCAAGTCATATACCACTATTCAAACTTATTCCAACCTTTGAAACACTCAAAACAACATCGAGACACCAAATCAACACATGATTCGAGCCTAAGGACTTTCAAACTTCCGAAAGTCACCAACGATGCCAAAACTAACCAAACCACGTCCAATTGACCTGACAATTTGCACACACATAAATAATGACACTACGAACCTATTCAAGCTCCCAGAATTTATTCCGACCCCGATAGCTAATTTTCCACTGCCGACCTGAAATTGCCAAAAACACAATTTCGCCAATTCAAGCCTAATTCTATTCCATACTTCAAAATAATATTCCGAACACACTCCTAAGTACCAAATCACCTAACGAAGCTATTCGATCCATAAAAACCACATTCCGAGGTCATTTACCTATAAGTCAACTTCCGATTGACTTTTCTAACTATAAAGCCAACTTAAGAGACTAAGTGTCTCATTTCTCTCCACAATCACTCCGAATCCGAACCAACCGACCCAACACAACATAAAAGAGCTGAACAACACATAAGTTAGCAGAAACAGGGAAAACGGGGCTAATCTGACGGAACGACCGGTCGGGTCGTTACATTCTCCCCCACTTAAACATACGTTCGTCCTCCAACAAGCCTAAAGTTGTTCCAAAAACCACCAAAATTGCCGTGTACCCTATCATGCACATACCCGAGGGTGATACCACGTCACCCTATCCCATATAGGTCCAATAGCACAACACATTTGAAATTTGGAAATTCAACCTGACCCATAAACCTTACAACCAAATTTCCACTTCTAAAATAATTTACAAGATCAAAATTCCATAACTATAAACTGAATAAGTCTGAACACGCCGTATCAATCCATATCCGCAATTCAAGATGAAAATCATATAACATACCATACAACTCAAACATTCATAGCGATAATTTCTAATCACAACAGCTGCTCATACAACCCAATTCCAGTAATATACCTCTTATCAAACTGAATCCTCATTCTAACACTTTCGCATACTTCCAATGATGAAGGGAACACAACTATAGCAAATTTCTAAGCCGATCAACATCAATATCTTCCTTAAAATACCGCAATCAGATTCAATCGCACACATTCTAGGTTCGATGACCTCATTTCATCCATCATGACTACTCTAGAGACATGTCACGTCAGTACAATCTAAGCCATAACCTGTGCAACTCGTGCACTCAATAGAAACATCCCACTAAGTCAAATCATAGAAAAGATTCACACGAGGGGACTATCCTGCCATTAACAATTACCATTGATAATATGCTAGATTCACGCAGTTTAACGCATATTAATACTCCAACTTAATGATGTTTCACTGTCTTAGAAAGGTTAAATGATGTTAAAATGGCTCTAATTGTGGATTTTATGTTTCGTAGGAGAAAAGTGTGCTTATGAGGACCTAGAATGGTGTTTGGAGCCAAATTGAAGGAGAAAGGCCCCTTTGAGTTTGTCATTTGTGACGGTAATTGTCACACCTCCTTTTTCACTACCCGAGATTAATGAAGGGTAATAAGGGAGTTTTTCCAATCAAAGTGACATTATTCGGATTTAGGATTTATTATTATTTCAGAGTCGCAACCCGTATTTTTGACGATGCTTCGGGACACCGTTTGGTTTTTAAAATCCCAAACCGAGGAAATTTGACTCTGTTTTAAGTGGTCCACGACCAGAAATCCGAGTAAGGAATTCTTTTAACCCGGGAGAAGGTGTTAGGCATTCCCGAGTTCTGTGGTTCTAGGATGGTCACTTAACTATTATTATTCAGCCTAAATTGTCTGATTATTCACGTATTTTTTCCTGTTGTGCATTTATCATTTTTAACCGCTTTTGACATTTATAGACTTATCTTGAAAACAAGTCATGAGGACGTGCACTTGTCTGCTTTTGAATGTATTACAATTACGTCACATGAAATGCACCCATAATTGCAACACGTGATTTTATTAAGATTTGAAGTTTGAAGACGGGGACATGAGTTGTCGCACCCGAGTGTAGATTACGTAGTCAAAACCATGGTCGTGACGGTTTTATGATTCCCATTTGAGGCGTTATTCGATTATTCCTTATGTTTTCTATTTGAAGGAGTATTTTAGTTTTAAAATCAATTAGGACATTTATGGATTTATCCTAGACAAGTTATGATGGCGTACGCTTGTTGTTTTTGTGCACATGGAAAACACGTCACATGAAATGCACCCGTGGTTGCTATATGCGTTTTATCAGTTGTTTGGAGTTGAGGGTCAAGGGCATGAGTTGCCACTCCCGAGTGTAGTTTATGGCAATTTGAGATAATATTCGATTTTATCAAATTTCAAACTAAAGGTATCGTTCTACCTAGAAGATCGCCTAAAATGATATCCATTAGTCTAAAGACAGCGGGTTTCGGGCTATGGCCATATTTTACCCCCAAATTGTTTCGACTCTTTTGGCCAATCCTAATTGTGGTTAGTTTGTAGGAAGGCCACTAGTTTAGGTAATTCAGTTAAGCCTTAAGGGTCTTTACTTTCCAGTTTGGTGAATAATAAGAAATATGTCAGTCAAAATAAATATTCATTCATGCATACACCTATAAGCATACAAGCACCTTATTTACTGTTTTTCGGCCTTGAATTGGTAAGATAGAACTATCTATTGTTCTTTATGAGAACTTTGCAATCTTGAAAGAATAGCATAGCACAAACAGATTTTACCAGTTCACACTTAACAGTTTTCGTCGATTTTTAGACAGCCTAAACACAGATCTAAAATCAGGATTTATGCGTATTTTTAAGGGACAAATATTCATACATCTATTTCAAAAATTTAAAGAATGTGAGATAAGTTAAATTTTTTTGGATCACCAATTTCTATTCATATTGAAAGTTACAGAATCTGAAATAACATGATTCCAAAATTCTAGCAGATATGTACAGGGATATTTTCATATAGACTAATTCGGATATAAATTCATACTTTTAATTGAATGTCTATTATCAACGTACTACTTCTTAGAGCAGATGACTCTAATCCTTGGGCCCGTCTACTCCCTCATGGCCCGATAGCCTAGGGAGTTAAACTTGATTAAAGCCTTAATGGGTTGTTTCATCAAGCTAGCCCAATTCTGGATTTAGCAAGAAAAGTAAGAAAACTAAAATAATAGTTTACAGTATCCAGTCCATATTTACAACTAAAAATACTAATTTTTTTTATTATTACATTATCATTTCACTATGAAATACAATTTCCTAAAATGCAAACAATAATTAACAAAATAAAGAGAGAACTGTAACGACCCGACCGATCATTTTGAGATCCAGCACATCGTTCAGCAAATGGGAGTCACGAACAGCTTAATTTCAGGTATATTGACTTGTGTATATGGTCGGAATTGAAATTCAGGAAGATCAGAGTTGAATTTAAAGGAAGATTCTCATTTTAGAAGTCTTAAGTTGAAGAAATCGAGTAAAACTGGAATTTTGAGTAAACAACCTCGGAATCAGGATCCGAGGGTTCCAACAGGTTTGTATGATGATTTCGGACTTGGCCGTATGTCCGGAACGGGTTTTGGATAACCCGGGAACAGTTCAGCGCATATTGTGGAAAGTCAGTATTTTAAGGAAATTTCCTAAGTTTGACTTGAAGTACATTTCAATGATATTGAGGTCCGTTTGGGATTCCGAGTCTAAGAATAGCTCCGTATGGTGATTCTGGAGTTGGGAGCGTGATCGGAAGTTAATTCAGATTTCCAGAAGTCAATTTAAGGTCATTTGGCTAAAGATAGAAAACTGAAGGTTTTTGAAGAATTCGACCGGAAATGGAAATTTTGATATCGGGGTCGGAATACGATTACGAAAGTTGGAGAAGGTCCGTAATGTCGAATATGACTTGCCTGCAAAATTTGAGGTCAATCAGACGTGGTTTGATAAATTTCGGCATCAAATGTGGAAATTGGAAATTTTAAAGTTCATAAAGTTGAATTCTTGTGCGATTCGTGTTTTCGGTGTTGTTTGATGTGATTTGAGGCCTCGACTAAGTCCGTGATATGTTTGCAGACTTGTTGGTACATTCGGACGAGGTCCCGAGGGGCTCGGGTGTGCTTCGGGGTGGTTTCGGGTCATTTCGGAGTATATTGATGTTGTTGTTTTCTGGTGTTTCTGGTAATGCTATGCAATCGCAGCCTTAGCTATGCGATCGCAGAGAGGAAATTGAGGGGCAAGGGTTTTGGCCTATGCGATCGCGGATGTTGGTGTACGATCGTGGAGAAGGGCTGGGCAGGCTAGTGCGATCGCAAGGAGGAAGGTGCGATCGCGGAGAAGGAATCTTGGTGGGAGCTGGAAAAGGCCTGTGCAATTGCGGGTATGCTTGTGCGATCGCGGAGGAGTGATCTGGGTGGCCTGTGCGATCACAGACGACTTCATGCGATCGAATAGAAGGGCAGAACTGGGCAGTGTTGATTAAAACGGGATTTTGGCATTTCTCTCTCATTTTCAAAGCCATGGGCGATTTTTGGAGAGCTTCCAGAGAGGATTTTCGTCATCTATGCTAAGGTAAGTTACTCCTACTCATTTCAAGTTAGATACAAGATTAGAACATGGATTAGAACATGAAAATTAGGGAAAATTTGAGGAAAATTTGGAAGAAGCCTAGAATTTGGAAATTTGGATTTTAGCCACGAATTGAGCATGAATAATTGAGTAAAATGTGTAATTGAATTAGTAAAGCTTCGGGTAGGGATTTTCTTCAAGAATTTTCGAGGTCCGGGCACGTGGGCCCGAGGGCATTTTGGTCATTTCATTGAGCCGGGCTGAGGAACTTTGTAATTTGAATTGGTTATGATCTATTGAGTATATTTTCATTGAATTATCGTTATTTGGATAGTTTGGGAGCGTGCGCATCCATTTTTAGTCGTCGTAGAGGCTTGGAAGCCGGTGATGAATCTTTAGAGCGAGGTGAGTCTCTTTTGTAACCTCGTAAGAGGGAAATTGTCCCTCTAGGTATCCTTGTTTTCTATGTGATCTTGTTTGGGGGCTACGTACGCACCGAGTGACGAGAGTCCGTACGTAGTGGCTATTACTGCTTCGTCTGGGTAGTTAGGACACAACATGTTCATTGTTTTTCCCTGTTGTAGCATAGATATGACTTGTATACTTGTGTGATTGGTATTGTTGTCTTTGAGCGTTGTGATACTTGGCTTGATTTAAGTGTGATAAGCGAATCACGGGATGGGATCGGGCCGTACGCCACAACGGAGATTGAGACTATAGGGTGGGATCGGGCCGTACGCCACGACGAAGATTTACAGGATGGAATTAGGCTGTACGCCACGGCGGAGCAATGCGAGTGAGTACCATATGGGAGCGGGCCGTACGCCACGGCGGATACCAAACTTGTTGAATTTGAGATTGTTATTTGATGTCGGATATTGATGTACTTGATTATTTGTTTTACTTGCCTACAGTTTTCCTTACATCCTGCTTACTTTATTACTGTTGGACCTTAGTGAGTATCGAGTCGACCTCTCGTCACTACTTCTTCGAGGTTAGGCGGGATACTCACTGGGTACATATATGTATATGTACTCATGCTACACTTTCTGTGCATTTTGTTGCACATGTACCTTTATAGTACAGTGATCGATTTGGGGACTTATACGGGCTGCATTCATCCAGAGGCTTTCCACAGCTGCCGGAGTCTCCTTTCTGTGTACTTACATTTTTTATTTATTACCGTTGTCCAATTTATTTTCCAGACAAGCATTGTATAATTGTATAAATTCTTAGAAATTGCTCATGTACTTGTGTCACCGGGTTCTGAGGATGTGTTGAGTTTTGTTCTATTGAATTAAATGGATTTCCTATCGTGTTTAAATTTACAAAAGTTTATTTATTTGACTATGAAAGGCAATAAAGGCACTGATTGCGAAATTGTTAAACAAGATGGTATTTCAACTGAATAAGGGGTTGGCTTTCCTGACAGTGGTGTCCGGCGCCATCACAACCCATAGGTTTTGGGTCGTGACAACGTGGTATCAGAGCTCTAGGTTCCCGTAGGTTTCACGAGTCATGAGCAAGTCTAGTATTGTCCTGTGGATCGGTACGGAGACGTCTGTACTTATATTCGGAAGGCTACATGGATGTTAGGTGTACTTCCCTTCTTGATTCCTCGTCGTGCGACTTGATTCCTTTAAGGCTTATGCCTATGCTTCTTCCCACTCAATCTTACGCGTCGCAAAGTGCTTGTTATGAATCGAGGGTTGAGGACTTTTAATGATACTATGGATGTGGTGCGGGTTGTTTCTCCCAGCATAGTTGATTGAGGCTATCACCGTTGTTCTGCGGAAGAATGTTTTTGTCATCTCAACTCAGTAGCTGTATTTCTGAGAACTTTGAGGTCATGCTCAGGTGGTTATGAACTTACGATTGGTTATGGTGCGATGTTGATACACGGGTAGAACGGTTGCCCATGTGTTGAGGTGATAAGCGGGTTGAAGGGAGGTCTTCTCAGAGTGTGCTTTCGGGATTTCAGTATTTTTGTTCCGGCTGAGGAAAAGCATTTGGATTATAAATGATCAGGTTTTGGGCTGATAAAATAGTAAGGATTGGTGCTGTCAAGTGAAATGGAGCGCTCACCTGTAATAAGATATCGTCGTCATGGATCGAATGGAATGTGTTAAGTTTGTCGATGTTATGGTTTCTTCGGTTGCTCGGGGTCAGAGTATTGTGAAGAAGTATTGACGAATGCGGTTGGCAGAGGCCGTGAGGTGCGGAGGTTCAGTACTGGCTAACTATTGTAAATGAAGGCGATTCGAGGAAGATGATCTTGGTAAAGATTTAAAGTTGTGATGATATGTTGATTTAAGAGCTACGGAGGAGAGTATTAAATTGAGGCAGCAGGAGGGCATCATACGATGAAGGACGATACGTGAGAGGTGCTAGGCGGTGGTGCCAATTCTAAAAGGTTAGGTGTAAGGAAAGGAAGTCAGGTAGCACTTAAGGGAATGAGTTGGGCAAAGTGGGAGAACGGCAGCTTAGTGATGAATCAGAAGATGTGGTAGCCCGTTTAGTAGATGTCCAGGAAGAGCGGACGGATTGGTAAGGTTGGTAAATGGATACAGGCTTAGGATGTGGGTCTTGATATTGTAGAAAGTGAGAATTATAGCATAATGGTAGGTGTCAGTTGGCTAGTTTCCTCGAGTGGGTTGTCTTCTGTGAGTAGGTTAGCGGTTGTAGGGATGGTAAGTTCTGTGTGGAGTCCTAGTGGCTAGTCGGTAGGAGGTAGAATGTGTGAATGGTGTTAGAAAATTCAAATATTTAAGGGAGGCTAACAGGAGAATTCGGAAGAATTGGGTGGATTGGTGGGACAATGTCATGTCCTCAAAGGAGAAAAGGATCTCAGCAGGGACTGGAGCGGTGCAAGAAGTAGCTTCGGGCTAAGTGGGGGAGTCCCACCACTTGCAGTTGGGTCGTAGGATTGTGCTCTCATGGGATTGCGGATTTGTCGGCGTATCGGCAAGATGTTACAGCTAAGGGAAAAGAGTATATCGGTAAGTGAGCATGGAATATGAGAAAAATGTGCAAATTGGTCCTATTGGAACAGGGATAGGCTCTGGAAGACTAAGAATTTGTGATTAAGACATAGGCAAGTTGTAAAGGTAGTGACTCAGTTTATGTGCTAGAAGAACCTTGGGGTTGATTGTATTCGGGGCCAGTCAGAGTGGGTGACTCTCAGTAGCGGTCCTAATGAATTCGAAAGTTAGAGAATGCGGTGTTTAAGGGTTTCAGGAAATAGTATAATTAAGAAGCGAGCTTCTGTAGTATAGTCTCTAAGAGGAAGGAAGATGGTTGGAGGGTTCTATGTTATTTAAGCACGCTGGATAGTTCGGAGGAGTGAGAGAATAGACTCCAGGTTGTAGAAAGATTATCAGGAGGTTGTGAGACAAGTTGCGGAATTTAGGTAGCGTGGTCTCGTGATTCAAGGTCACTCAGGATGAGTGAGGGTTGAGTTGCTATGATTTGAAAGAAGTTACTATTATCCGGAGGCAATTAAAGATGATTAAAAGAAGATGGATTGGTTAGCCATGATGGAACGACGCATGCACGACAGTGATCAGTTCCTTCGGTATGATTGAGTGCGTGAATGGTTTGTGCAGATGTTTGTGGGGCTCGTCGGCCGTCGTAATAGATTTCATTTGGAAGCATTCGAGTTCTATGGCTTGTCAGGTGTAGGCGGATCCGGGAAGGTTTATGGTGGTTCATACCACAACTTAAGGATTCACATGTATTGTGATTGTGAGAGCTCACTTGTGTGTTGTTATGGTTCTCATGAATTGAAGCAAATAAAAGGTTTCTATATGTGGTGAAGTGTTCACCCTATTAGTGGTTCAGGAGTTAGGACATAATTCCTATGCCATCCCTTATCGGCACTTTGGGTGCAGTAAGCAGTATGTACTGGAAGTAAGAATCGAGATTTGCAGTTCGGTATTGGCAAGGATGTCACTGGCTTAGAGGAGAAAGAGCAAAGGATTTGAATGTTTAAGAATAAGCTGATGTTGTCTTCAGTGTCACCTGAGATCGATGTTTGGTGAAAGAGACTTGGTATCCTGATTACGGGTCCTTGAATTATTCTACAGCCTTAGGATGGTCGGTGGTATGGATGTGCATACTTGTTGCCTTATGTGGAAAATCGTGGGAGTGTGACCACGGGAAGATTGTGAAAGCGTGACTTGTAGTCACCTAATTGATTGCAGATTTAGACTAAGTATAAGGAAGTATAATATTTCTTATTTGAGAATATATGCCTGGAAGGCGTTTGGCTCAGTTGGTTGTGATATGTGGGGTGTTTACCTCGGCTATGATGGTTGTCCTCGTGTGTATAAGAAAAAGAAAGCGGGTTATTTGGACCCAGGTAAGGCTATCAGCCTAGTTCAATGCGAGCAGAATCGGCTTGAAGTGAGTGAATGGACTTAAACAAGATTTTGGGCTTCATGCGAGTCAGAGGTGTTAATTTCAGTATGGCACTCCTCAAGTAGGGGCATTGGCATATCAGGTGTTGTTCCGTCTTCGTAAAATTCACGTGATGCTATGATTATGCCGTGCGTGTGTGAAACGACTTGATAAATTCTTATGTGTTGAAATTCCGCGTGGCGATGAGGTTAAGTGAGCAGAATGGCTCTTGAGATTCAGATTATAAATCGCACCTCAATCGTGTTTGAGTTTTGTGGCATGTGGCTCTATCAGTATCCCCAGAATGGTATTATGCACTCAGCGTGCTTGTGACCGATGTCAGTAAATTGTAATAGTGAGCAATTCAGCTCTGTGTATATATTTCTTGATGTAAATTCTATGATGGGATCGGGTGGCACGCCGCCACAAGTATGTTATTTGAATCGGGTTGTGCGCCGAAATGGTGTGATGTTGAGCAAGACTCCTATAATGATTATTCTTGTGTTTTACTTCGTAATTTTCTGAGGAAAGTTCATATTAGTTGCGTGAGTTGAGTAGTCCCTTTCGGAGTCATTTCCTTATGTGTCATGTTCGAATTGTGGCCTACGCGTATTGTGGCATCGTGTGAGGCTAATGCCCGTGTTTGGGGTGATTGGTTGTCTGAGCAGTTCATACTGGGTGAGACGAAAATTATAAATCTCGGATCGGTGTGATAAGACTATGCAAGTATATTACAGGACAATCACCATCATTGGTTGTAGTGAGATGATTATCTTAGTCAGGAGGAAGGAATTCAATGTTTAGTTAACTCTGTAGTTGGTTAGGAATTTCTACACATTTCCTCCGTTGTGGTGGTATCGTCAGCATTATAGTAGGATGAATGTGTGTATCTTATAAGGTGCTTTGAGAGCATCAAATTTGTAGAATTCTAGCTATTGAGGTTCAGGAAGCGTCATTGTGGTCAGATGATGGATTATGCGGTGTATGGTGCTGCTTCAGCAAGGATACACAATTGTGTTCTGGTGCCTCGTGTGGTAGTTGATGCGGTGTTCACATATTAGAAACATGCATGGCGGAGAATTTCAAGTGTTGGAACTGGGGTCTGAGTTTAGTATATGGAAAAGGGAATACCTTCAGATTTTATCAAGCTAATGTGCCCAACTTGGTTGTGGTAGCCCAGGCAGGTGCGCAAGGTGTTAAACAGTGATTTCAGATAATTTTGGGGCAGTTCTTGGCACGTTCGAGGACGAACGTCTGTTTAAGTGGGGGAGAATGTAACGACCCGACCGGTCGTTTTCAGATCCAGCGCGTAGTTCAATAATTGGGAGTCACGAACAGCTTCATTTCAGGTATATTGACTTGTGCATGTGGTCGGAATTGAAATTCAGGAAGATCGGAGTTGAATTTAAAGGAAGATTCTCATTTTAGAAGTCTTAAGTTGAAGAAATCGAGTAAAAATGGAATTTTGAGTAAACGACCTCGAAATTAGGATCTGACGGTTCTAGCAGACTTGTATTATGATTCTTGGGCGTATGTCCGTAACGAGTTTTGGATAACCCGAGAACAGTTCAGCGCATATTGTGGAAGTACATTTCAATGATATTGAGGTCCGTTTGGGATTCCGAGTCTGGGAATAGCTCCGTATGGTGATTCTGGAGTTGGGAGCGCGATCGGAAGTGAATTCGGATATCCGGAAGTCAATTTAAGGTCATTTGGCTAAAGATAGAAAACTGAAGGTTTTTGAAGAATTCGACCGGAAATGGAAATTTTGATATCCGGGTCGGAATGCGATTCCGGAAGTTAGAGCAGGTCCGTAATGTTGAATATGACTTGCCTGCAAAATTTGAGGTCAATCGGACGTGGTTTGATAAGTTTTGGCATCAAATATGGAACTTGGAAATTTCAAAGTTCATAAAGTTGAATTCTTGCGCGATTCGTGTTTTCGGCATTGTTTGATGTGATTTGAGGCCTTGACTAAGTCCATGATATGTTTCCAGACTTATTGGTACGTTCGGATGAGGTCTTGAGGGGCTCGGGTGTGTTTCAGGGTGGTTTCGGGTCATTTCGGAGTATACTGATGTTGCTGTTTTCTGGTGTTTCTGGTAATGCTATGCAATCGCAGCCTTAGCTATGCGATCGTGGAGAGGAAATTGAGGGGAAAAGTTTTTGTCCTATGCGATCGCGGATGTTGGTGTGCGATCGTGGAGAAGGGCTGGGCAGGCTAGTGCGATCGCAAGGAGGAAGGTGCGATCGCGGAGAAGGAATTTTGCTGGGAGCTGGAAAAGGCTTGTGCGATCGCGGGTATGCTTGTGCGATCGCGGAGGAGTGATCTGGGTGGCATGTGCGATCACATACGACTTCATGCGATTGCATAGAAGGGCAGAACTGGGCAGTGTTGATTAAAACGGGATTTTGG
>MDKH01110727.1:0-89580 GCA_005239495.1 Nicotiana undulata
AAGCCTCTCGGCTGCAAACTGAAACTGTACCTGTGATAACTGCTTCAAAAGCCTCAGCATCTGGATGAGCAGGAAAAGCATAACACTGGGGCTGAGCCCCTCCAACCTGTATATCTCTGGGTCTACCTGCTACGGGTTAGCCTCTACCTCTCATGACCTGCCCTTCACCTCTATGCGTCTGACCTCCACCTTTGGCACCACGACCACCACCCCTAGCTGGCTGAGGGGGTGAGGGTACACCTGATGCGGGAACCATGGCACGGGAACCCTGATACTAAGAACCACCAAAACCTGGAAATATGCCCCGTACCAGCGCAAGTGAAGCAAGACCTCAGTTGCTGAGAATACTGACCCTAGAACTGACCCTGTAGACCAGAATGACCACCCTGGTAGCTCTGGATCGGCGGTGCACTGATGGAAGCTGCAGGTGCACTGCGGGATACCTGGAGTGCCGACTGATAAGGCCTAGGAGGATGGCCTCTGCCAAAGGAATCTTTGCCTCCAGATGAGGCACCACTGAAACGACCGAAATGACAAGGTCTCTTGTCAGACCCCTGACCACCACCCTTGGATAATACCATCTCAATGCGCCTGGCCACATCGGCTGCATCCTGGAAGGAGATATCAGTACCCGTCTCTCTGGCCATCTGAAGCCTGATGGGCTGAGCCAGACCCTCAATAAACCTCCGAAACCTCTCCCGATCAGTGGATAATATGTTGTTTCAGCTCAGTTGTTGTGTTTCCGAGAGCCTTGAGGCTATGCTCATGTAGTGATGATGCTTACGATTGGTTATCATGCGATGTGGGTGTGATGGTAGGATGCTTGACCATATGTAGGAGCAATGAATGACTTGAAGGGAGATCTTCTCAGAGCGTGATTTTAAGATTTCAACATTTTAGTTCAGGCGGAGGAAAGGCAATTGAACTATAAATGGTCAGGTTTTGGATTGATAAAGTAGTAAGACTTGGTGTTTTCAAGTAAGGTGGAATATTCAGTTGTGATGTGATATCATCGTCCTTGATCGAAAGGAATGTGTTAAGTTTGTTGGTGCTATGGTTTCTTTGGTTGCATGGGGTCATAGTATTGTGAAGAAGTATTGAAGAAGCGGTTGTCAGAGACCGTGAGGTGCGGTGGTTCAGTACTGGATATGTATTGATAAAGAAGGCAGCTCGAGAAAGATGATCTTCAGAGAGTTTGAAGTCGTGGTGAACTGCTGGTTTAAGAGCTACATAGAATGATATTGAATTGAGGTAGCAATTGGGAAGCATACGATGAAGGAAGATATGTGAGAAGTACTAGGTGGTGGTTCCATTTCTAGGAGGCCAGGTGTAAGAAGTGGAAGTCGAGCAGTCGCGTAGAGGGGGATTTTGACCAAAGTGGGAGAGCGACAACATAATGGTGAATTAGAAGATATTGTAGCGCATTTAGTAGATTTCCATGATGAGCGAACGGACTGGTAAAGTTGGTGAATGAGAACAAGCTTAGGATGGGGTATTGATGTTGTAGAGAGTGTGCAGTACATCATCGTTGGAAGGTGTTAGTTGGTGATTTCCACAGGTGGGTTATCTCCTATGCGTATGTTAGCGGTTGTGTGGTTGGCAAGTTTCTACGAGGGATTCTAGTGGCTATTCGGTAAGAGGCCGAATATGTGAGTGATGCTAGAGAATTTGAGTATTCATGAAGTGCTAATAGGAGAATTTAGAATAATTTGACGGGTTGGTTGAGCAAGGTCATGTCATCAATGAAGAAAGAATTTCGATGGGTTCCAGAGTGGTGCAAGGAGTAGCTTCAGGCTAAGTGGGAGAATCCCACCGCGTGCAATTGGGCTGCAGGATTATCTTCTCATAGGGTTGCGGATTATTGGCGTATTGGCAAGTTATTGCAGCTAAGGGGAAGGGAGTAAAATGGTAATTGTGCATGGGATTTGATAAATGTGTGCAACAGTTGGCCCTATTGGACAAGGGTTAGGTTTTGGGAGATTCAGAATTTATGCTTAAGGCATAGGCGAGTTGTAAGGGTAGTGACTCAGTCACATGCTTCATTGAGAAGGTGTGCAGGTGCTAGAAGAGCCTTGGAGTTGATTGTATTCGTGGCCAGTTAGAGTGGTTTACTCTTGATAGCGGTCCTAATGAATTCGAAGGCTAAGAATGCGTTGTTTAAGGGTTTCGGGTAGCAGTATGATTAAGAATCAAGCTTTTACGGCGTAATTTCTGAGAAAGGGAAAATGGTTGGGGTGTTCTATGTTATTTTTAGCGTGCATGATAATATCAGAGGAAGGAGAGAATATGAACTCCAGATTTGGAGAAAGATTATCAGGAGGGGTATATTAGTTGGAGTTATGAATGCGTACAAGAAGGGTATGAGACGGTTTGTGGGATTGAGACAGCGTGGTCTCATGAGTCAAGGCCACCCGGGATGAGTGAGGACTGAGTTTGTTATGCGTTGAATGGAGTTACTATTATTTCTGAGGCAATTAAGGATAATTAAAAAAAAAATAGATTGGTTAGCCTAGTTGAAATGGCACATTTACGGCAGTGATATGTTTTGTCAGTGTGATTAAATTATGCATGTGGTTTGTGCCGGTGTGTGTGAGGCTTTTCGGCCGCCGTAATAGATTTTATTTGGAAGCATTCAAGTATTATGGCTTATCAGATGTAGGCGGATCCCGCAAGGATCGTGGTGGTATGGACTATTCCTTGAGGATTTGCTTGTTTTGTGATTATGAGAATTCACTCGGGTGTTGTTATGGTCATCTTGAATTGAGGTAAGTAAAAAGGTTTCTATATGATGAAGTGTTCACCCTATTAGTGGGTCAAGAATTATGATGGAATTCTTGCGCCATCTCATATTGGCATGTTAGGTGCGACAAACAGTATGTAATTGGGAGTAAGAATCGAGATTGTGGTTCGGTGTTAACAAGGATGTCATGAGCTCGGATGAGCAAGGGAATTGGTGTTGTCTTCAGTGTCACCTGAGATCGGAGTTTGGTGAAAGAGGCTTTGTATCCTGGTTGTGGGTTCTTAATTTGTTTTACAGCGTTAACATGGTCGGTGGTATGGACGTGCAAACTTGTTACCTAGTGTGGAAGGCCGTGGAAGTGTGACCACGGGAAGATTATATAAGTGTGACATGTAGTCACCTGATTGATTGAAGATTTAGACCAAGTATAAGGAAGTGCAACATTGCTTATTTGAGAATTTATGCCTAGAAGGCGTCCAGTTCATCTTTGTTATGGATTGTGGGTGTTGCCCGACTATGATGGTGGTTCTTGCGTGTTATGAGGAGAAGTGGGTTATTATGGACCCAGGTAAGGCTATCATCCTAGTTTAGTGCGAGCAGAATCGGCTTGAAGTGTGTGAATGGATTTAAACAAGATTATGGGCTTCATGCGAGTCAAATGTGTTCATTTCAGTATAGCGCTCCTCAAGGAGGGGTGTTGGAAGATCAGATGATGTTATGTCTTCGTCCAATTCATGTAATATTACGATTGTGCCGTATAAGTTGTGAAACATCTTGATAAATCCCTATGTATTGAGCCTCCGTGTAGTGATGATGTTATGTGAGCAGAAGAGTTCTTGAGGTTTAGAGTATATATATATATATATATATATATATATATATATATATATATATATATATCACACACCTCAGTTGTGCTTATATTTTGTAGCATGTGGCTCTATCAGTCTCCTCAAGATGGTATTTTGCACTTAGCGTGCTTGTGACCGATATTCGGTAATTTGTAATAATGAGCAATCCAGCTCGAGTGTATCTCTTTATGTGAATTTTATGATGGGAACGGGTGGCACGCCATCATGGGTATGTTATTTGGATCGGGTTGCACGCCGCAACATTGTGGTGTTGAGTACGGTTCCCAATAATTATTTTTCTTGTGTTTTACTTCCTATTTTCTGAGGAAAGTTCATATTAGTTGCATGAGTTGAGTAGTCCTTTCCTGAGTCATTTCCTTATGTATCATGTTCTAGTTGTGCCCTATTGGCGCATTGTGGCATCGTGTGAGAATGATGGTCATGTCCGGGAGTGATTTGTTGCCTGAGTAGCTCATACTGGGTGAGGCGAGATTATTGTATCAGGGATCAGTGCGATAAGATCTTGTGAAGTACATTAAGGGACAATTACCATCATTTGGTTTATAATGAGATGATGGTTTTAGTCAAGAGGAAAGATTCAATGTTTGGTTAACTCTGTATTTGGTTAGGAATTTCTACACATCTCCTCTGTTGTGGTGGTATCGTCAACATTATAGCAGGATGTATGTATATATATTATAAGGTGCATGGGGAGTATCAGATTCATAGAAGTTTGAGTTATTAAGGTTCAGGGAATGTCATTGTGGTTGGATAATGAAACATGTGGTGTATGGTGCTAAATTCAGCAAAGGTGTGCAGTCATGTTTTGGTACCTTGTGTAGTAGTTGATACAGTGTTTATATATTGGAAACAAGCCTGGTAGAGAAATTTCAAGTGTTGGGACTGGGTTCTGAGCTTATTGTATGGATAAAAGAGGATATCTTCAGATTTGATCAAGCTAATGTGCTCGACTGGGTTGTGGTGGCACGGGCAGGTGCACGAGGTGTTAAACAATGATTTCAGATAACTCCAGAGCAATTCTTAGCACGTTCGAGGACGAACGTATGTTTAGGTGGGAGAGAATGTAACGACCCAACCGGTCGCTTTGAGCTCTAGCGCGTCGTTCAGTAGTTTGAGATCATGAGCAGCTTCATTTCAAGTATTATGACTTGTAGGTGTGGTCGGAACTGAATTTCAGGAAGTTTGGAGTCAATTTTGAAAGAAAATTCTCATTTCGGAAGCCTTAAGTTGGAAGAATCAGCTAAGATTGGAATTTTGAGTAAACGACCTCTGAATCAGGATTTGAAGGTTCCAGCATGTTAGTATGATAATTTCGGACTTGGTCGTACGTTCGGATCAGGTTTTGGATAACCCAGGAGCGTTTTGGCGTATCTTGTGAAAGTCAGCATTTTAGAAGGAATCTCATAAGTTTGGGTTGAAATGCATTTCAGGGATATTGTTGTCCATTTGGGATTTCGGGCCTGGGAATAGCTTCGTATGGTGATTCTGGAGTTGGGAGCGCGATCGGAAGTGAATGCGGATGTCCGTAGGTTATTTTTAAGTCATTTGGCTAAAGATAGAAATTTGAAGGTTTTTGAGAAATCCGACCGGAAGTTGAAATTTGATATCCGGGTCAGAATGCGATTCCGGAAGTTGCAGCAGGTCTGTAATGTTGAATATGACTTTTGTGCAGAATTTGGGGTCAATCGGACGTAATTTGATAGGTTTTGGCATCAGAGGTGGAAGTTTGAAATCTCAAGTTTATAAAGTTTGAATTTTAGTGTGAATCGTGATTTCGGCGTTGTATGATGTGATTTGAAGCCTCGAGAAAGTCCGTGGGATGTTATGGGACTGAGTCATGGGATTGGACGGGGTCCTGAAGGCCTCAGGTGTGTTTTTGGGTGGTTTCGGGTCGTTTTTCTTCATGTTTGCTGCTGCTGTTTTCTGGTGTCACTGGTGTGCTATGCGATCGGGATCCATGGTGTGCGATCGCGGAGAAGAGATTCAAGGGAACTGGAGTTTTGCCTATGCGATCGCAGGAAGTGCAATGCGATCGCGGAGGAGGAAAGGCTTGGGCTACAGGTTGAAGGCCTATGCGATCGCGAGGTTGGAGTTGCGATCGCACAGTGTGCGTTTGGAGGTTGTGGTGCGTTTGGCCTGCGCGAACGCGGGAGATGGCATGCGAACACACAGAAGGAATTTGGGAGGCAGCATAATTGGCCTATGCGATCACGAAGCATGCCATGCGATCGCATAGGAGGGTCGCCTGGGAAATGTTATGTTTTTAACGGAAAATTTTCATTTCTTCTCCAAATTTCATTTGGTGTGGACGATTTTGAGGAGCTTCAAGAGGGAATTTTCATCAAGAATCAGTGGGTAAGTGATTTCTTCTTATTCCTAAGTTAAATATGTGATCTTACATGGAATTAGACATGGAAATTTGTATAAAAATTTGTGATTTTAAGGGAAGACCCAGAAAATGGTGTTTTGGATTTTTACCACGAATTTGAGCATGGAAATTAGAGTAAATTGTATATTTGAGCTAGTAAGACTATGGGTAGAGTTTATTTTCGAGAAATTTCGGAATCCAGGCACGTGGCCCTGAGGGCATTTTGGTCAATTCCTTGAGCGGAGATGGGAGTTTATATAATATGAATTGTTAAAAAATATTAGAGTATAATTTCATTGGTTTGTCGTTATTTGGATAGCTTTGGATCATTGTGCAATTGATTTGGAGCCGGCGGAAGGGCTTGGAAGCCGGGTATGGGATTTCAGAGCGAGGTAAGTCTCCTTTCTAACCTTGTGAGGGGGAATCGTTCCCATAGATGAACTAATTGAATATGTGCTACTATTTGTGGGAGCTACGTACGTACGAGGTGACGGGAGTCCGTGCGTAGCTACTAATATGCTTATGTTCGGGTAGCCTAGGACCCACTAGCATGCCTTACTTGTTGTACTTGTAACTTTGTTGATAAAACGAGGCTGTCTAATATTATTGAATTAGTAAATGAGTATTGAGGTAGGTTGAACTTCATTATCTTAATCATCTAAAAAGAGAATTTATCCTTACTTTGGCTAAATATTCCCTAATGAATTCCTGAGGTATTACTTGAATGTGAGGATTTATATGGGTGCCCGAGTCGCAGGTATGATTCGCGAGAGGGTTAACTCTATTGTTTGTATGTGACCTCTTCGCAATATATATATTCCGTGTACATGTTGGGCGGGATACTTACTATGTACATGTTATTTTCGTACTCATGCTACACTTATTGTGCATTTTGTTGCATAGGTACTTTCACGGCGATGTGTCTGACTTGGAGACTTAGACGAGTTGCACCTTCCGGAGATGACCCGCAATAGACAGAGTCTCCCTTATATTGTATTTACTTTCATTTTAAATTCCTTGTCCAATTTGTATCTCGAACAAGCTTCGTAGTATTTGTATAAATTCTTAGAATTTGCTCATGTACTTGTGACACCGGATTCTGGGATTTATTACGGGATTTATCCACTATTTAAATATGCTAAAGATGTTATTGCTTACTTAGTAGGAATTCGATAATTATCATTTAAGCAAATGAAAAGGGAATGATTTCAAAATATTATAATAAAGACTTCACTAATTATTAAATGTTGGCTTGCCTGACCATGGGGTCCGGCGCCATCACGACCTTTATGGATTTTGGGTCGTGACAGGACTCTGTGTCGTACACATGGATGCCTTGATATTGTGATATGATGATGATGATTACTGTCCTCACTGTTTCAGTTGAGATGGCCTAGCCGATCGGGCAGAGATCAGACTCCGTCTGCAGTGCACATGCCACGGTGTTAGCCTAGCTGATTCGGGCAGAGATCGAACTCCGTGTGAACAAGCCACGGTGGTGATATGAGATGTGATGATATTCAGACCTCACTTAGGATGGCTTAGCCGATCGGGCAGAGATCGGACTCCGTGTGAAAACGACACGGTGGATCAGTAATAATAATAACAAGATGAAACTTAAAAGAACATAATCCAAAAGATGGCAAAATGGGATAAGGGATACGGAAATTCTTGTTTGTGTCTTCCCTTGCTTTAGTGAATTGTTGTATGATGTCTCTATGTGTATCTTTCACTGCTGATATTTATCCTATCTAGAGTAGGTTTGTTCATATATACTAGTACTATTCAATGGTACTAACTTACCTTTTGTCGGGGGCGCTACATCTTTTATATGGATGTAGGTGGTTCTATAGCAGGTAGCGCCGATCGCCGTTAGTGGTTCTTCCTCCTCCTTCCTTCCAGCAGTTTCGGTGAGTCCCACTTCCTTCTAGGGCCGTATGTCGATATATATATATATATATATAATTCTCTTCTTAGTGTATGTTGTATCTTTTGAGGTATAGCCGGGGCGTTGTTGCCGGCAAGTTTATGTACACTTCTCCATACTCATAGAGGCTCCGTAGACATTATGTGGGTTATAAATATATTTTGGGTAGTTGTTGTACTTACTCATAATTGTGGTTCCGTATCGGGAATGTTGTACTTAGTATGTATGTTTTGGTAAGATCTAATGTTAAAACGTTAAAAGAGGAAAAAATGGACTTTATCTTGTTAATCCACGCTTTTGATTTTCTCTCGCTATTTCATATGAATAATGTCTGCTATAACCACAGGGAAACACGTTAGGTAGGGAAGGCAAATCAGGTTTGCTTGACCGGGTTCGTTCGGTTAGGCGCCGGTCCCGTCCCTCGGTTTTGGGGCGTGACAAACTTGGTATCAGAGCCTATGGTTTTAAAATGTCCTAGGATGTCTCGGAGCCGTGTCTAGTAGAGATCTTCTTATCGGTGTGTTGTCGACCACATCTATAATTAGGGGGCTGCTTGGACATTTAGGAATTTCACCCTTCTTTGATACTCCAATTGTGCGATAGAGCTCAATATAGGAGTTAGTTTTCTCTCCAAGCCTTACTCTCAGAATGAGTAATCTTGATACCATAATCCGCGAGTTTGAATCAATGAGGAGGGATTAATCCCACCATTGAATCCGAAAGAGATTGCCCAAAGGCTTGTTAAAAGAATGTATTAAGGTCGTGGAGGGACTAGTAGAACCTATCGCTAAGAGGGGAGTACCCTTGTCCCTATTAATGTCACTGCAGCACCAAATCTTATAGTATATCGGTATGGTACCAACGTACGTTAGGGATATGGGGTCGAGGGGCATCGATTAAGCTATCGCCCTATCAACTGGAAGTCACCAAATAAGTCACTCCTTAGCATAACCAACGTACTCTTGTTGTATATATGCATCCATAATGAAGAATTTTCATAGGCATGATCTTAATAAATGTTGAGTCACAAAACATTGCATGCACCTACTCTTTGAACGAGATCCGCTATTTCGTGAGTCCATTCCACCACAAATTCCCTTATTCGCAATCCCTTATGACGTTGAGCCCTGTAATCATGTCCTTGAATTGAGTTGCAACTATAGAATTACTACTTTCCACACGCCTTTCTAAAACTCTCAACAAGGGACTAAACCCGAAGAACTTCTTACCGATTGAATGGATGGACAATTCACATAATTTCGCACAAAATAAAAAGATATCTTTTCTCGACCCTTTTTATTCTCCTATATTCAAAACCCTGTCCATTTTTCTTCGAGTTTTCGTTTCAATCTGAATGTTGACATAGCATCATAGTGAAGATCTTGCTTTGTTTCATCATTATCTCTAGCATGGTAGTTCCCTCGCTCTATCCTTGTTGAGACTTTCATTTTCGCCTAGTGATTGGAATCAGCAAGATTTTCATTTGCTTGGCGAGTTCTCCCTCTTCTTTTGCAATTTGTTGTCGTGATTTGGTCGGCTCAATTACTTTTGGTGACATTGCTAAATCTCCATCGAAGCTAGGGTTTGTCGAGCCTCTATTTTTGTAGCTGGATCATGCTACTTATTCTTGTTGTTCATCTTATTCTTGAAGGTTGTCCTTCTTCTAGTTTTAAGGAAAAGGAGTACTTTCGCTCCTCTTTCGATTTGCATGATACTTGTTTAAGTGTCTCTATCTGTTAATTGCTCTATTTTGCTACGAATCCAACTGATTTTAATGTTAGTACTGGCTCCATTAGCCTTGAGGCTTTTGAGTTTACTGCTATAACCCTCAAGTCCTCTTCCTATTAATTCCTCCCATATACCCGGTCTTCCCCATTTTGTTGTCCTATTTTTCCAGTTCCAATTTCGGTGGTTGAAGAAAGATCATAATTGTGTCTTCGGCATCTAGAAGTAAAATTTCCTTTGTCATATGTTAATCTTTATGTTGCTATGGGACTTGGGATAGAATCAAAACAACCTTATGAGTCATTCTCTGTATCTACTCTTTGAATGGGACGTATTACTTACGACCTCTTGAAAAAAATTGAATCCTATAATAACTTCTTCAATCGAGTCATAATCATAGGGTAATAGTCCCCACTTTCTTCCCTAAACGTTTCAACAAGGAACTACACCTGATGAATTTCTTACGGAACCTTTTCAGTTAAATAGATAACATCTGCTCCCTTGTGCCTACGCACGCACCGTCATAAAAGTTTACCTATGTTGTGTCAAGTTTCATGAAAAGCATCCCGGAATTGCAATCCTTCTTGAGTCACTCTCTTATTCTCACTAGGTGTATATGGCTTCTATGGTTTGAATAGTCACTCTACTCTTGTGAATATCATCATGAAACCTTCTCACTTTCTAGTAACATAAGAGCATGCCTTACCGCCTATCATATGAGTGCATGTCAATCGAAATGGTCAAGTCACCATGTGCATAAGGTCTCTCTGAAAATTGAGATCCTCATATCCCCGTCATAGAAAGATCTTGTGTCGCCATCTTAGTATAATTTCCGTGTCCGCTTGGGACATCCCGCGGTAAGTAGCCCACTTTGTTCCTAGTATTGCGGCTTCCCGTGACGTGGTCTTGTATTGCAATTACGAGTTAGTATAATAGAAGCATGACAAATGCATAACAAATGTTTATTTTCTCTTTACATCTCCACAACATGTGTTAATTGTGTTCCTCTGTTAGTGAATTCATCGAGCTAGTTTCCCAACACTTGTTAGATAACTAGGAGAGAACGTGTCCTCTTATGTGTCACTATAACACTTCCTTTCTCATAAGGACCCTTAATAGGCTCTCCATCAAGACTAAATGTACCTTTGGGGGATATCTTAGCACAATGCCTACTTCTTATGTTTTCCTGTCTTTCATTAACATCTGGGTAAACCTCGAGTTAAGGTCCATGGAGAACTCATTATGAACATCTGCAAACCTTCCATGATTATTTTATACTGTCTCATTGGGTTCCGTTTCCCTTGCGCACTCGACTTCTAGAATCATTGATTTCGTCATTGTCATGTGTGAAGAGTTTTACTATCCTTGGCATTCCACCTCCCTGGTTGCTTTGGTGAATTGTTGTATGATGTCTCTATGTGTATATTTGACTGTTGATGTTTATCCTATCTAGAGTAGGTTTGTTCATACATACTAGTACTATTCAATGGTACTAACGTCCCTTTTGCCGAGGACGCTACATCTTTTATATGGATGTAGGTGGTTCTGTAGCAGGTAGCGCCGATCGCCGTTAGTGGTTCTTCCTCCTCCTTCCTTCCACCAGTTCCGGTGATCCCCACTTCCTTCTGGGGTTGTATGTTGATATATATATATATATATATATATATATATATATTGTTCTCTTCTTTGTGTATGTTGTCTCTTTTGAGGTATAGCCGGGGCGTTGTTGCCGGCAAGTTTATGTACACTTCTCCATACTCACTGAGGCTCCGTGGACATTATGTGGGTTGTAAATATATTTTGGGTAGTTGTTGTACTTACTCGTAATCGTGGTTCCGTATCGGGAATGTTGTACTTAGTATGTATGTTTTGGTAAGATCTAATGTTAAAAAGTTAAAAGAGAAAAAAATGGACTTTATGTTGTGAATCCACGCTTTAGATTTTCTCTCGCTATTTCATATGAATAATGTCTGTTATAACGACCCGACCGGTTGTTTTGCATTTTCGAACCTTGATTCCCTAAATAATACTTTCCGTAGCGGCTTATCGTGATTTGTGACTTACGGAGACGGATGGTTCGGGATTTGGAAGTGTTAGGAATAGTATAGGAACACTTGGTTCCTTAAGGTTGGCTTTTAAAGCCAAGTTTGACTTCGGTCAACATTTTGAGTAAACGACATCAAAATCGAGTTTCGATGATTCCACTAGCTTTGTATGGTGATTTCAGACTTGTATGTATGTTCGGATTAGGTTTTGGATGACCCGGGAGCGTTTCGATGCCAAATAGCGAAATAGAATTTCCTTAAGTTTGAAATTTGGTTTGGAACGTGATTTTATGTTATCGAAGTCCGAAAAGAATCCCGAGACCGGGAATAGTTCCGTTATGTCATTCATGACTTGCCTGCAAAATTTGGTGTCATTTCGAGTAGTATAGGCCGGTTCGGCGCATTGGAACCGAATTCAAGAACTTAGAAATTCTTAAGTTGATTCTTGGGGCTTTGAGGGGTGATTTTGAGATTTAGCGTTGTTTCGAAGGCTCAAGCGAGTTCGTATTATGATTTAGGACTTGTAGGTATAATTGGACGGGGGCTCGGGTGGGCCCAGGTGCCTCCTGGACACCACACGAGGCCAAAAACCAGCTGAAAATGCAGCTGGTGCACCTGATCTGGTGTGACCGCAGGTGCGGTACCGCTCCTGCGGTCCCAGCCTCGCAGGTGCGGGAATTCCACAAGTGCGGATTTAATTCTGCAGGTGCGGTCTCCAGCTCCGCAGGTGTTGGCCCAGCCTTTCCCGTCCAACTCCGCAGGTGCGAGCCCCAGCTCGCAGGCGCGAGACTGCAAGTGCGGTCCTCAAGCCGCAGGTGCGATCCTCGAGCCGCAGGTGCTGAACCCCTGTAGGCCAGACAGTGTGTTTTCATTTAAACACGGGATTTCCTCCATTCTTTTCATTTTTCACCACCATTGAAGACTTGAGAGCTTTGGAAGAACTCCCCACCACCTAGCTACTAAGAGGTAAGTAAATTCTATTTAAATGTTAGATTTTTTACACCAAAACTTAGGTAGATTAACATTTAAATAGTTGAAATCAAAGGGGTTAGAGTGAAAACCTAGGGTTGATGAACTTTAGGGAATTTCACCACTTTTCTACCATGAAATCATATAAAAATTTCATATTAATGATCCTTAGGCTATGAGTGAGTGTTATCTTCGAAAATTTCCGGAATCCGAGCATGTGGGCCCGGGGGTGTATTTTGGAATTTGTTCAGGAATAGTGAATTTACTAAATAAGTAGGAGAATTTCATACTTTGAGCATGCATTGACATATTTATATATCATTTGACTAGTTTTGAGTCCTCAAGTGTAAAATTTTGAGTTTCGGGCGCGTTCTTGACTAGGAAGTTGATTCTGCGCGAGGTGAGTCTCCTTTCCAACCTTGTAAGAGGGAATTGTCCCCATAGTTAAATGTAAACGAGTGAATTTGTCCTTATGTGCGAGGGCTACGTACGCGCAAGGTGACGAGAGTCCATGTGTAGCTACTACCTTGTTGTGTCGGGTAGAATTTAGGATTTCACAAGCATGCCTCTATGTGCCTTACCTGTATCTTTACATGTGTACCTGGTTTCTTATTACCCTTGAAATTAACACGAAAAATTTCGAAAGCTATGTGTAAATTTAAGTGTTTAAATCCCTGAATTTAAGAATAATCCATGATAAATTCCTGAATTTCCTAATAATTCTGTGTATGTCTACGAGAACCCGTGTCGCATGTATAATTCGTGAGCGGGGTAGGCTTATATTTATGTCAACCGCGTTGCATGATCAATTCGCGAGCGGGGTAACAGATGCATCTAAGGTTCGTGCCGCTCGACCCTCGGCAGTGCACATTTAAATTTCTGCGTCGCTTCGGCCGTACGCATCGACATATTATATACTATGTGCTTGATTGAGAGTCTTAATAATATTCTTACCAATTAAATTGTTCTGTGAGAAAGAAACTCGTGATTTTGTTAAATATTATTACTTGGACCTTGTAGGGAGATCGTTATCTTTATATACTGATGCTTCATGTCTACTTGTTTTCCATAAATGTTATTACTGTTTAGATTCATTAAATCATATTATTGATGACGACTCTAGTGAGTAACACGTCTACCTCTCATCACTACTTCTTCGAGTTTAGACGGGATACTCACTGGGTACATATTTGTTTATGTGTACTCATGCTGCACTTCTGTACATAATTGTACAGGTGCTGAGGCTGTTGCACCTGGTCACTATTTCGGTGCCCGTCATTGAGAGTACTATCTTGAACCGACTTCACGATGAGCTTTTTTTCCTGGCGTTCCTCAGCAGAACTGTGGAGTTTCTATTGTTTTTGGGATATTTCTGTCTACCCCTTTCAGACAGTTGTACATTCATTTTGATTATTTTGTATATTCAACTAGTCGCTTGTGGACTTGTGACACTAGGTCTTGGCATACGTAGTTGGTTTTCCTAGTATTTTGCTATACCGTATATGTTGGCAAACGATTTTGAGTTATTTTTTTCACTTTCATTAAAGGACTTCTTATATTAAAACATAACAAGTATTTGAACATCTCTTTAATTTAAGAAAATTTCGTTAGCAAACTAGTGCTGGCTTGCCTGACTTCGGTGTTGGGCGCCATCACGTGACAACATGGTATCAGAGCTCTAGGTTCACGTAGGTCTCACAAGTCACGGGCAACCTAGTAGAGTCTTGCGGATCGATACGGAGACGTCTGTATTTATCTTCGGGAGGCTATAGGGTGTTAGGAAAATCTCTCTTTATTCTTATTATATCGTGCAGTCGATGGTCTTACTAAATCTCATTCTTCTACTCTCTCACAGATGGTGAGGACTCGTGCAGCTGATATTCCAGGCCCAGAAGATGCCGCTACCCCCGTAGTCCGAGGCCATGGCAGAGGCCGGGGGAGGGCACCGGCCCGAGCTAGGGGACGGGGGCGTCCCAGAGTTACTCCATTAGCACTCCCAGAGGATCCTATCCCTGAGGAGCAGGGTGAGGTGCCCCCATCAGATCCAGCTCTGATGGATTTTACGACAACACGGGCTTCCAGGAGGTCATGGGCCGTATGATGCGGGTCATGGATACTATGACTCAGGATGGTTTATTTCCAGTGGATCCTGCTACATCTCAGGCAGGAAGGGGAGTTCAGACCCCTACCACCCAGGCCGCCGGTCATGCAGCGGCAATATATCAGACTCCGTGTACTCTGCCCGCGAGTAGAGCACAACCAGTAGTAGCACCTGATCTTAGATCAGCTGCGGACGACGATTCGCAAAAGTTACTTGATAGATAGACTCGATTGCACCCTCATGTCTTCGGAGGTGAGAGGGGCGAGGATGCCCAAGACTTTATTGATAGGTGCAGGGACAGACTGCACAACATGAGGATATTTGAGTCCCACAGAGTTGATTTCACTACTTTTCAGCTAGAGGGTAGGGCCCGCAGATGGTGGCAGTCATTCATCCTGGGTAGGCCAGCAGGTTCCCTTCCTCTCACATGGGAGCAGTTCACTCATCTATTTCTGGACAGGTTTATTCCACCCTCCGAGAGGGAAGATTTGCGGTATCAGTTCGAGCAGCTGGAGAAGGGGCAAATGACAGTGACAGATTATGAGGCCAGGTTTTCAGATTTGTCTCGTCATGCCCTCATGATTCTACCTACAGAGGCTGAGAGAGTGCGGAGATTCGTAGCTGGATTGCACTCAGATATTAGGCCCAACATGGCCCAAGAGGTGGAGATGGGTACTCCTTATCAGCTTGTGGTCGAGACAGCTTGCCGGATTGAGGGTTACCGATCGAGGGGCAGAGAGCAGGGTCAGCCGGATAAGAGGTTTAGACTTTCTGGGGATTTTCAAGGCACCCCATGCAGAGGCAGGGGTCAGTTTAGCAGAGGCCAGCCTAGCATGCCTCCATATTCAGCTCCTCCACCACCTCCCCGTGGTGCTCCAGTGAGGCCTTATTTTAGTGCCATACCGGAGGGTTCTTATCGCCCACCAGCCATCCAGGGTTCCTCCGGCGGGTATTCAGGTCATCAGGGTTCTCCCAGTCCCTACTTCAGTGTTATGCCAGAGTTTTCTCACCGTCCCCTAGCTATTCGGGGTTTTTCTTCAGGGCAGCAGACCATGCCTCCAGTGAGATGCTATGAGTGTGGGGATTCAATCCATATGAGGAGGACTTGTCCCAGACTTCGGGGCAAGGCTGTTCAGCAGAGTTATCAGCCTACATACTCAGCACTGGCGCTTTGTCCACCCAAAGTGGAGGACAAGCTGGTAGAGGTCGTCCCAGAGGTGGAGGCCACTCAGGGGGAGTTCTGTTAGCTCCTATTAAGTTCAGCGGAGGTCAGTCTTCAGGTACTCCAGCCAGATTCAATGTTATTCCGGCCCGAGCAGATGCAGTGGCCTCAGACGCCATGATCATAGGTACTATTTCAGTATATGGTATGGAGGCATCAGTGCTATTTGATCTGGGATCTATTTATTCATGTGTCAGCCTTATTTGTTTGTTTTATGGATGTTCCTTGCGAGTCCTTGGATTCTCCTATATATGTGTCCACTCCTGTGGGCAATTCTGTGGTGGTAGATCGGGTCTATCGGTCTTGTATGGTCACCTTTTGTGGGTTCGAGACTAGAGAGGACCTTCTATTGCTCGACATGGTTGGTTTTGAGATCATCCTGGGCGTGGATTGGCTATCTCCTCATCATGCCATCTTGGATTTCCATGCCAAGACGATTACTTTGACCATGCCCGAGTTGCCTAGGTTGGAATGGAGAGGTTCCTTAGTTAGTGCAGCCAGTAGAGTTATTTCCTTCCTAAAGGCTCGACATATGGTCGAGAAGGGTTGTTTGGCGTACCTTGCTTATATGCGGGACACCACCGCCAAGCTTCCGATGATTGATTCAGTGCCAGTTGTTTGAGAGTTTGCGGATGTCTTCCCTTCGAACCTTCCGGGCATGCCTCCGGATCGAGATATCAATTTTTGTATTGATGTAGCTCCAGGCACTCAGCCTATTTCTATTCCCTCGTACCGTATGGATCCAAAGGAGTTGAAGGAGCATCTTGAGGAGTTGTTGGCTAAGGGGTTTATCAGGACGAGTGTATCGCCATGGGGTGCTCCAATTCTCTTTGTAAAGAAGAAATATGGGTCTATGCGGATGTGCATTGATTACCTCCAGTTGAACAAGGTAACTATTAAGAACAAGTATCCATTTCCGCGCATCGATGATTTGTTTGACCTGTTACAGGGTGCCAGGGTATTTTCAAAAATTGACTTGAGATCGGGGTATCATCACCTGAAGACTCGGGCTTCGGATGTTCTGAAGACGGCTTTTCGTACGAGATATGGCCATTATGAGTTCTTGGTAATGTCCTTTGGCTTGACTAATGCCCCAGCAACATTTATGGATTTGATGAACAGGGTGTTCAGGCCGTATATTGATTCCTTTGTCATCGTCTTCATTGATGACATTTTGATTTACTCACGTAGCTTGGAAGAGCACGAGCAACATTTGAGAGTTGTGCTCCAGACCTTGCGAGGACAGAAGTTATATGTTAAGTTTTCCAAGTGTGAGTTTTGGTTAGATTCCGTGGCATTCTTGGGGCATGTGGTATCTGAAGAGGGTATCAAGGTTGATCCTAAGAAGATTGAGGTAGTTCAGAGTTGGCCACGTCCTACCTCAACGACAGAGATCAGGAGATTCTTGGGCCTATCAGGCTACTACCGGTGATTTGTGGAGGGCTTTTCATCAATTGCATCCCCATTGACTAGATTGACTAAAAAAAATGCTCCATTCCGGTGGTCTGATGAGTGTGAGGCGAGCTTTTAGAAGCTCAAGACTGCATTGACTTCGGCACCAGTTCTAGTATCGCCTTCCAGTTCGGGGATGTATACGGTGTATTGCGACGCTTCATGCGTTGGCTTGGGGTGTGTATTAATGCAGGAAGGGAGAGTTATTGCTTATGCTTCGCGCCAGCTGAAGGTTCATGAGAAGAATTACCCTGTGCACGATTTGGAGTTGGCGGCGATTGTTCATGCTCTTAAGATTTGGAGGCATTAATTATATGGCGTGTCTTGTGAGGTGTATACGGACCACCGCAGCTTGCAACACTTGTTCAAACAGAGGGATCTTAATTTAAGGCAACGCAGGTGGCTTGAGTTACTAAAAGATTACGACATCACCATTCTCTATCATCCGGGCAAGGCGAATGTAGTAGCAGATGCTTTGAGTAGGAAGGCGGAGAGTATGGGTAGCTTGGCCTATATTGCAGCAGAGGAGAGACCTCTAGCCTTGGACATTCAGTCATTGGCCAATCGCTTGGTGAGATTAGATCTTTCAGAGCCTCGTCGAGTTCTAGCTTATGTGGGTGCTCAGTATTCATTATTGGGGGAGATTAAGGCTCGACAGTATGATGATCCGTGTTTGGCAGAATTACGGGAGACAGTGGTTCAGGGTGGGGCCAAGGAGGTTACTATTGGCAAGGATGGTGTTCTGAGACTTCAGGGTCGATTGTGTGTTCCTAATGTTGATGGCTTGAGGCAGAGGATTCTAGAGGAGGCGCACAGTTCTCGGTATTCTGTTCATCCTGGTGCTACGAAGATGTATCGTGATCTGAAGCAGCATTTCTGGTGGAGACGGATAAAGAGGGACATTGTGGAGTATGTGGCTAGGTGTCTTAATTGCCAGCAGATTAAATATGAGCACCAGAGGCCAGGAGGCCTACTTCAGCAGATGCATATTCCTGAGTGGAAGTGGGAGCGCATTACTATGGACTTCGTGGTTGGGTTGCCTCGGACGTTGCGAAAGGTTGACGCGGTTTGGGTTATCGTGGATAGATTGACCAAATCAGTGTATTTCATCCCCGTGGCTACTACTTACACTTCTGAGAGGTTAGCTCAGATCTACATTCGAGAGATTATCTATTTTCATGGTGCACCGGTGTCCATTATATCTGATCGGGGTCCTTAGTTAACCTCGCACTTCTGGAGGGCATTGTATAGGGAGATAGGTACTCAGGTTGATCTCAGCACAACATTTCATCCACAGATTGATGGTCAGTCAGAGCGTACCGTTCAGATATTGGAGGACATGCTCAGAGCATGTGTGCTTGACTTTGGAGGCCAGTGGGACCAGTTCTTGCCCTTGGCCGAGTTTGCTTACAATAATAGTTATCAGTCCAGCATCGAGATGGCTCCATTTGAGGCTTTATATGGTCGGCGATGTCGTTCTCCTATCGGGTGGTTTGAGCCTGGTGAGGCTAAGTTATATGGTGTAGACCTGGTGAGAGATGCTTTAGAGAAGGTGAAGTTAATTCAGGAGAGGCTCTACACAGCGCAGTCCAGACAGAAGAGTTACGCGGATTAGAGGGCACGTGATGTGTCATTTATGGAGGGAGATAAAGTTCTGCTGAAGGTTTTGCCGATGAACGGTATTATGAGATTCGGGAAGAAGGGCAAGCTGAGCCCGAGGTTCATAGGTCCTTTCGAGGTATTGAAGCGAGTTGGAGAGGTTGCTTATGAGCTTGCCTTACCTCCCAGTTTATCGGGAGTCCATCCGGTATTCCACATATCCATGCTCCGGAGATACGACGCTGAATTCTCTCACGTTGTCGATTTCAGTACTATTCAATTGGATGAGAGGTTGGGCTACGAGGAGGATCCAGTTGCTATTGTTTATAGACAGAACCGCCAGTTGCGATCTAAGAAAATTCTGTTATAAAGGTCCAGTGGTGGGGCCAACCGGTCAAGGAGGCGACTTGGGAGTCCGAGGAGGACATGCGGAGCAGATATCCACACTTATTCAGCACTACAGGTATGGTTCTAGACCCGTTCGAGGATGAACGTTTGTTTAAGAGGTGGAGAATATAACGACCCGACCGGTTGTTTTGCGTATTCGGACCCCGATTCCCCAAATAATACTTCTCGTAGCGGCTTATCGTGATTTGTGACTTGCGGGGACGGATGGTTCGGGATTTGGAAGTGTTTGGAATAGTATAGGAACACTTGGTTCCTTAAGGTTGGCTTTTAAAGCCAACTTTGACTTCGGTCAACATTTTGAGTAAACGGCATCAGAATCGAGTTTTGACGATTCCAGTAGCTTCGTATGGTGATTTCGGACTTGTACGTATGTCCGATATGGGTTTTAGATGACCCGGGAGCGTTTCGACGCCAAATAGCGAAATAGAGTTTCCTTAAGTTTGAAATTTGGTTTGGAACGTAATTTTATGTTATCGAAGTCCGAACGGAATTCCGAGACCGGGATTAGTTTTGTTATGTCATTCATGACTTGCCTGCAAAATTTGGTGTCATTCCAAGTAGCATAGGTCGGTTCAGCGCATTGGAACCTAATTCAAGAACTTAGAAATTCTTAAGTTTGATTCTAGGGGCTTTGAGGGGTGATTTTGAGATTTAGCGTTGTTTCGGGTGTTTCGAAGGCTCGAGCGAGTCCGTAATATGATTTAGGACTTGTTGGTATAATTGGACGGGGGCTCGGGTGGGCCCAGGTGCCTCCCGGACACCCCACGAGGCCAAAAACCAGCTGAAAATGCAGCTGGTGCACCTGATCTGGTGTGACCGCAGGTGCGGTTGCCCAGTCGCAGGTGCGGGACCGCTTCTACAGTCCCAGCCTCACAGATGCGGGAATTCCGCAGGTGCGGATTTAATTCCGCAGGAGCGGAACCGCAGGTGAGGTCTCTAGCTCCGCAGGTGCGGGCCCAACCTTTTCCGTCCAACTATGCAGGTGCGAGCCCCAGCTCGCAGGCGTGAGACCGAAGGTGCGGTCCTCGAGCCGCAGGTGCGGAACCCCATTAGGCCAGACAGTGTGTTTTCATTTAAACACGGGATTTCCTCCATTCTTTTCATTTTTCACCACCATTGAAGACTTGAGAGCTTGGGAAGAACTCCCCACCACCTAGCTACTAAGAGGTAAGTAAATTCTATTTAAATGTTAGATTTTTTACACCAAACTTAGGTAGATTAACATTTAAATAGTGGAAATCAAAGTGGTTAGAGTGAAAACCTAGGGTTGATGAACTTTAGGGAATTTCACCACTTTTCTACCATGAAATCATATAAAAATTTCATATTAATGATCCTTAGGCTATGGGTGAGTGTTATCTTCGAAAATTTCCGGAATCCGAGCATGTGGGCCTGGGGGTGTATTTTGGAATTTGTTCAAGAATAGTGAATTTACTAAATAAGTAGGAGAATTTCATACTTTAAGCATGCATTGACATATTCATATATCATTTGACTAGTTTCGAGTCCTCGGGTGTAAGATTTGGAGTTTCGGGCGCGTTCTCGACCGGGAAGTTGATTCTACGCGAGGTGAGTCTTCTTTCCAACCTTGTAAGAGGGAATTGTCCTCATAGGTAAATGTAAACAAGTTAATTTGTCCTTATGTGCGGGGGCTACGTACGCGCAAGGTGACACGAGTCCGTGCGTAGCTACTACCTTGTTGTGTCGGGTAGAATTTAGGATTTCACAAGCATGACTCTATGTGCCTTACCTGTATATTTACATGTGTTCCTGGTTGCTTATTACCCTTGAAATTAACACGAGAAATTTCGGAAGCTATGTGTAAATTTAAGTGTTTAAATCCCTGAATTTAAGAATAATCCATGATAAATTCCTGAATTTCCTGATAATTCTGTGTATGTCTACGAGCACCTGTGTCGCATGTATAATTCGTGAGCGGGGTAGCCTTATATTTATGTCAATCACGTCGCATGATCGATTCGCGAGCGGGGTAACAGATGCATCTATGGTTCGTGCCGCTAGACCCTCGGCAGTCCACATTTAAATTTTTGCGTCGCTTCGGCCGTACGCCTCAGCATATTATATACTATGTGCTTGTTAGAGTCTTAAGAATATTCTTACCAATTAACACGAGAAATATTGTTACTTGGCCCTTGCAGGGAGATCGTTATCTTTATATACTGATGCTTCATGTCTACTTGTTTTCCATAAATGTTATTACTGTTTAGATTCATTAAATCATATTATTGATGACGACCCTAGTGAGTAACACGTCTACCTCTTGTCACTACTTCTTCGAGTTTAGACGGGAAACTCACTGGGTACATATTTGTTTATATGTACTCATGTTGCACTTCTGTACATAATTGTAAAGATTCTGAGGCTGTTGCACCTGGTCATTATTCTGGTGCCCGTCATTGAGAGTACTATCTGGACCCGACTTCACGGTGAGCTGCTTTTTCTGGCGTTCCTCAGCAGCACTGTGGAGCTTCTATTGTTTTTGGGATATTTCAGTCTACCCCTTTCAAACAGTTGTACATTCATTTTGATTATTTTATATATTCCACTAGTCGCCAGTGGACTTGTAACACTAGGTCTTGGCATACGTAGTGGGTTTTCCTAGTATTTTGCTATACTGTATATGTTGGCAAATGATTTTGAGTTATTTTTTTTCACTTTCATTAAAGGACTTCTTAAATTAAAACTGAACAAGTATTTGAACTTCTCTTTAATTTAAGCAAATTTCGTTAGCAAACTAGTGTTGGCTTGCCTGACTTCGGTGTTGGGCGCCATCACGACCTGAATAGGAATTTGGGTCGTGACATCTGCTATAACCACGGGGAAACGCGTTAGGTAGAAAATGCAAATCAGGTTTGCTTGACCGGGTTCGTTCGGTTAGGCGCCGGTCCCGTCCCTCGGTTTTGGGGCGTGACATATTATTTGTGATAAAATGATTGAGAATAATAACTTAACATTATAAAAATATTAAAAGTTATTTTGGAACAAATAATGTAATTATACATGAATATAGGCTATTATTGCAAAAATGAGCAATCAGCCTAAAAATGCAAATGCAATTATAGAAAAATGAAGTAAAATATTATAAAACATACATGTTGGTGTAAATAATAAGTTTGGATGATTAAGTCATCACAAAATAATTTGAAGAATAATTATTAGATATTTATATAGAATACACAAAGAAATTAATTTAGAGCTTCTAAATATTATGAAAAATTATGAAAAATGCTTGTAGAGATTTGTAAACTAAATGCTGATGCAAATATGCTATTTTGAAAGTATACATTCATTTTAAAAATATGAGGGAACAATTGGATATCAACACTCAAAACCCATTGATATCTCCACAACGCCTCAAAGTTTATCTCCATATTCATAATCTCTCCTGTTTTGAGTTGAAAATAGAAAAAGGGAAAAAGATGAAAACAATACAAGTACTAATAGTGTCAAACATTTTGGTTTCTAGCGATGACAATATGACTATGCATGCGTTATTCATTTCTTTGTTCTCTCTCTTATCTCTGAAGGATGCATAAGAAATCAAAAAGCCTGATTCATTGAAGAATTTTAAAATACATGTCAAGAACAATAATTTTACCCAAAGAAATAGAATCTATAAACTAACTTTTGTAGCAAAGATGGACCGACAAAGAACTTCAGCCGAACCCAATCTCTGGTAAAAAATATGCTAGCTATTCCAACGAATAAGAAGAGAATGTGTGAAGGCATGCATGGCTCAAAGAACAAAAGAAACTATTTTCTTCGTATGTTTGCATTTCTCATTTTCTTAGTAGAAAGACTTTCTCAAAGTTAATGTCTTAGAATAAACAATTACTAAAATTTCACAAACACGTGTCTCTATTCTTGTGACCACACACCTTGTGTTCAAATTAGACATAATCATAAATTTTAACTGTGTAGAGGAAGAAGAACAAACGGAAAGAGAGGTGAAAATCAAATTCATGTGTTTCATAATACAGTGACCACATTCAAAAGACCCCAAAGATTAAAAAAAACCATAAAATTAAAATAAGAGCAAAACAGAAAGGGAAAGAGGAAGAGTAAGAAGAAGATGAACCACTTACCAGGAAGAGAGAGATGGGAATGAAGAGAATTATGAAAATGGCCGCTTTAGTCATATGGAAGAGAAGACAAAAGGGTGAACCCAAATTAAAACCATGTGGTATTCACAATGGACACCTATAAGTCATTAGTATCAGCCCTCACTTTGATTTAATTACGAGAATACTCGTCGTCGTACCATTCAACCTTCACTTATTATATAGTTTAGTTAATATATGTCTTTTAGAATGAAGATAACAAACCAATAAAAAACTTTTTTTCTAATAGACACCCTTTCATTTTTTGATAAAATGTTCAAATATAATTGTCATAGAGGATTTTCTCTTTTCCGTGTTAACCGCCACTTTCCGACATTATATATGTTTAATATAATTTTTTTGCTTATATTTTAATTAGTATGTTAATATAGATGATTCTTATTAGGATATGTAAGGTATTTAAATTTTTAGAAGGCTATATTATCAATTCAATTTTTAAGTTGTAGCTTCTCACTTGTAATACATATAGTCTCAAAGTACACGCTTTGCATATGTATCTAATATCATGTGTATATAATTTTTTTAAAATTAGATAACAATATTAAATAATTTATTGAGTTATTGAAAAAAAATTAATGAAATAAATCTAAACTCCTAAAAAATATAAATATTGATCTAATTTTGCTAGTTCAATAATGTAACGACCCGACCGGTCGTTTTGAGCTCTAGCGCATCATTCAGCGGTTTGAGACTTTGAGTAGCTTCACTTCAGGTATTATGACTTGCACGTGTGGTCGGAATTGAATTTCGAGAAGTTCGGAGTTGATTTGGATGGAAAATTCTTATTTCGAAAGTTTTAAGTTAAAAGAATTTGCTAAGGTTTGACTTTTGAGTAAACGACCTCAAAATTGAGATTTGAAAGTTCCAACAGGCTCGTATGATGATTTTAGACTTGGGCGTATGTCCGATCGGGTCTTGGATGACCGGGAAGCGTTTTAGCGCTTATTGTGGAAAGTTGGCATTTTGGAATAATTTCATAAATTTGGGTTGAAGTGTATTTTCATGTTATCGATGTTCGTTTGGGATTCCGAGCCCGGGAATAGCTTGGTATAGTGATTCTGGTCTTAGGAGAGCGTCCGAATGTAGATTTGGAGGCCGTAGGTCATTTTGGGGTCATTTGGCGAAAGTTAGAAATTTGAAGGTTTTTGGAATGTTTGACCAGGAGTGGACTTTTTGATATCGGGGTCGTATCTCAATTTCGGAAGTTAGAATAGGTCCCTGATTTTATTTGGGAATTGTGTGCTAAATTTGAAGTCGTTCCAGAGTGAATGTTTCGACACAAGATATCAAATTTGAAAATCTGGAAATTTATTTGTTTGATTCGAGGCATGATTCATGATTTTTATATTGTTTGATGTGGTTTGAAGTTTTGACTAAGTTCATATATATTTTGGGACTGGGTATAATTGAACGGGGTCTCGGGTGCCTCGGGTGTGTTTCAGAGGTGTTTGGATTGTGTCACGCTCTTAGTTGATGTTTCATCGTCGCTTCTTTGGGCATAAAAGGATCTATATTGAGCAAACGACCTTTGATTTCTGATTGGATTGAACTATTATATTTGTATCGTAATTACGGATCCATATCAATAAGAATCATCGAATTTCAATGTTGCATGAGAGAGTTATGTCCATTTCCGTGTCGGACAAAATTGTTCATTTCTGGTGCGAAGCCTTGTTCTTCACGAATGCGGCAGAGGTTCTGCGAACGCGAATAAGGCTTTATGGGTTGACCGGTCAACACAAAAAATTTCTCTTCGCGAATGCTAAGGTCTCCCCTGAAGGCAATGAAGAAAAATAATCTGGATAGTGTTTTAAACATAGAATTTTAGTATTTTGGGCATATGATTTTCTAGAGCTTCGTTTCAGGTGATTTTCGCGGCGTTGTTCACGTCGGTAAACATCGGATTTTTTTTATGTTCTCTATGATTATTCCCGTTGTTTATTATTTTTATCCGTATTTGGATTGTAGAAATTAGGATTTTGAGACCCAAAGTTGAGAAATGGTAAATCCTTGATTTGAGGGTCAATTCATGGATGAAATTGGTTGATTTTCTTGATATAGAGCATATGAGTTATGGGTAATATTATTTTCAAACATTTTTAGAATCCGGGCACGTGGGCCCAATGGCCGACTTTATTGGTTTTTCGAGTCGAGTTGGGATTGTTAGAAATTGATTTATTATGAGTATTAGAGTATTTGTTTTTTGTTTGCACATTGTTTGACTAGGTCTGGAGCGACGAGCGTCGATTTGAGGTGTTAGAGTGGCATTGGAGCCGGTTATGGTACTTCAGAGTGAGGTAAGTCTCCCGTCTAACTCTGTGAGGGGGAAACTACCCCTAGGTGATGTATTTGATATGTGTTAATGGTTTTGGGGGCTACGTACGCAGGAGGTGATGAGAGTCTGTGCATAGCTAAATCCATGTTATTGTCCGGGTAGAATTAGGTTCATACCATGCTATAGCTGTACTATTTGAGTTGTTCCTTGTCTATTAAAATCCTTTATTTTACATTACGACTTGAGACTGGACTTATGTAGAATGATAGACTCACTATTGTAGAGATTCAATGGGCTTCGTGATTAGCCGCAAATAAATGTACTCCTCTTACGAAATTCTCCCGCGTTATGCGTTCTCATCAAAAGGTTTCCCCAAAGCTTCTTATAACTCATATGCCCCTTCGTGACTAGGGGTCAAGGACCCGTCAAAGCTTTTTATTCTAATGGGATCGGGCCATTCGTCTCGTCAAGATAGATACATCTATGGTTTGTGCCGTTTGACTCTCGGCAGTGCGCGCATTTTATGGAATCGGGGCGTTCGCCTCGACAAGATTATGTACAACACTCTTATGGGAGTGGGCCATTTTCCTCGGCATATAATAGATGTATCTATAGTTATGTACCAGATTATGATGGGATCGGGTCATATGCCTCAAAATTTCTATAAAACACTCCTATGGAATCGTTCGTATTATTTGTCCAAAAAGCCAGTGTATCAGGGAGTTTTCCTGATTTGAATTATGACGACGTGGTGAGGTCCATTATTTATTTACATACTCTGGTGGAGGCGGTAACTGCAAATCGAGAGTTTGAGCTTATTGTTGATAGGAGGATTGTACCACGTATTCATACTTGTTTATATCGTTTATTTACTCTACCCCATATTTGTTTACTTCTTACTATACCGGTCTTATTGGACCACTAGTAAGTGTCGATGTTGACCCCTCAACACTACTTCCCTGGGGTTAGGCTAGATACTTACTGCGTACGCATTGATTTACTGCACTTGTTGTACTTATTATGCAGGTATACATATATGTTTCTTGTGGTCCACTGGGTACAGGGGAGCGATTGTTGCGGGGACTTTACGGTGAGCTGCACTTCCTTGACACGATCCGCAACATGCAGATTCTCCATCAGAGTTATTTATATTCGCCGTCTAACTTGTATTTTAAACGGATGTTGTGTCATTCTTGTACTCATTAATAGATGCTCATGCACTTGTGACACTGGGTTTTGGGGGTTCTAACGAGATTGTTCATTATTGTAGTTCGTGTAAATATTATCACTTACCCTGTAAATTCTATTTCATGCTCCTTCATTAATGAAAATTATGATTTCAAATACTAAAATGAGGAAATGAGTTAATCATTCACCGTTGGCTTGCTTGACGGTGGTGTTAGGCGCCATCACGACTTTTAGTGGATTTTGGGTCGTGACAGTTTGGTATCAGAGCGTTAGGTTCACTTAGGTCTCACGAGTCATAAGAAAGTCTAGTAGAGCAAGTCATGAGCCAAAGATCCCGACTCCACCACTCAGCAACTGCCGTCACCTGAAGCACCTGGAGCTGTACCTCGTAGCGTGAGTACAACCAATTCAATAAGTAACAAATCCAAACTTTGGACTAAAAGTAGTGACGAATTCAGCTGATACGGTTCAATACAAAAATAACAGTGCAAAAACGTAGACAGACTTCTAAGTTCAACAGTTAAACTCTATATCAGTAAGATGAATCAATTCTAAATGATATGAAGAATACAACTTGTGTAGTTGTATATGCCAAAGAATATGTTGTATGTGATGCACCATGTTGAAAGCCTCGTGTGCTCACACTCTCGAAATGCTCAATACTCAGTACTGTATATGGCCAATCAACCCATGGGCAGCTCCATCCGGGAATATATGCATCAACTGACCATCAGTCGCTCAGTACTGGGTAGGGCAAATCTAGCTAGTAGGGAAGTCCATCCCCAGGTATAAATGCTTCAGACAAGATCCATGTCCAGGGAAGATCAATTCCTCAATATAAATCAATCGCGCTCATTGGGAGTGTGTACAGACTTCAAAGAGTCTCCTTCAGCCCAAGCGCTATCATAAATAAGGAAAACCCATTGCGGCGTGCAACCCGATCCCGTAAATGTTACTAATAATCAGGCCCCCGCCTCACTCAGTCATCAATCTCTCCAATCTGTCTCTCATGAGCTCACAATGTCATGAAACTAGCCTGAAAATATTGATATGATGTATCAATGAATAACAATAGAGACTGAGATATGATATGTAATGAATGGATATGGTTGAGTAAGAAAATTCAAACAAATTAATAAGTCAACAGCAAGTAACGACCACTATGGTTCCCAACAGTATCAGCATATAGCCTAAACAAGATCTCTAGCATTATTGACAACTTAATTACTTTATCACATGATGAAGACACGGATTTCAACAAGATAAATCCAATATATAGTGCCATAGAATCGACCAAGTCACAACTCTCACGGTGCACGCCCGTACGCCGGTCACTTGGCATGTGCGTCACCTCAACACCAATCATATAACACATAATTCGAGGTTTCGAACCCTCACAACCAAGTTTAGAAGTGTTACTAACCTCTATCCGAGCAATTCCCTACTCCAACACACCTTTGCCTCACAAATATGCCTCCAAATGCCCCGAATCTAGAAACAAACAGTACGATACAATCAATACGAGCTAAAGGAATCATTTTCACAAGAAAAATACGAAGTTATTAATCCAAATCCGATATCAGCTAAAAGTCAACTCTCGGGCCCATGTGTCGAAATCTGACAAAAGTCACAAAACCCGAAAGCCCATTCAACCACGAGTTTAACCATACAATTTTTATCCAAATCGTCACCCAAAACCCCTAAATTAATGCTCCAAATCCCTAGCCTCAAATCCCTAAATTTCACCTCAAAACCACACAATATAGGTGGGACAATCAATGGGAAAACATATTTTGAATAAAAATGATCGCAAGGAACTTACCTCAAGAATACCCTCAAAAATCCTCTCCGAAATATCCAAAAACCCGAGCTCAAACTGTCCAAGATGAAGAAAAATCGTGAGCCCTTGCTTTTATATGTTCTGCCAAGGTATTCCGTGCCTGCGATAACTTAGCCGCTTTTGCGGCGTCGCAGAAGCGACCTCTCAACTGCATATGCGGTTACTTCCACGCCTGCGTTCCCTAACCTCGCTCCTGCGGACTCTCTTATGTGAGCATGAAGTCCCCTTCTGCGGAACCCAGTCCACTGCTCATCTCCTCTTCTGCGATTCCCCAGCTGCCTCTGCGGTCACGCAGGTGAGGAAAAACCTTCACAACTGCGGTCACTGCTCACACCTCTCCAAAACTCCGCATCTGTGATGCCCTCCCCGCACCTGCGATCAAAGCTTCGCATGTGCGGTTACACCAGTAGAACCCAACTTCAGTTGTCTTCAACTTCAAACCTTGGTCTAAAAACCATCTGAATTCAACCCGAGGCCTCAGAGACCTCAACCAAACATAACAACAAGTCTGACAACTTCATACGAACTTAGTCGAGCCTTAAAAAAAAATTATACAATCCCAAAAACACGAATCGCACCCCGATTCAAGCCTATTGAAACTAAGAAAATTCCAACTTCTTCGAACGACGCTGAAACCTATCAAATCGCGTCCAATTGACCCCATATTTTGCACAAAAGTCACATTTGACATTACGGACCTACTCCAACTTCTGGAATTTGAATCCGACCCCGGTATCAAAAAGTCCACTCCCAATCAAACTTCTCAAAAATCCAACTTTTGCCAGTTCAAGCCTAATTCTACGACTGACTTCTAAATCATAATCCAGACATGCTCCTCAGTCGGAATCACCCTAAGGATCTAACACAACTATCAAAACTCAATTTGGAGTCGTTTACTCATAATTCAACATTCGGTTAACCATTTCAACTTAAGCTTTCACCCATGAGACTAAGTGTCTCAATTCACATCGAAACCTCTCCGGACCCGAACCGACTAACATGGAAAGTCACATAACAGCTATAAAGTACAAATGAGCTCTAAATGGGGGAACATGTCTACAACTCTCAAAACGACCGACCAGGTCGCTACATTATCCCTTTCTTATACAAACGTTCATCCTCGAAAGGTCTAGAAACATACTTGGAGCCTCAAATAGGTGTGGATATCTGCCTCACTCGCTCGGTCTCCCAAGTAGCTTCCTCAACTGGATGACCTCGCTACTGCATCTTCAGTAAAGCTATGTTCTTTGACCTTAACTTTAAAACCTGTCGATCCAAAATGTCCACCGACTCCACATCATAAGTCAAATCACCATCCAACTGAACTGTGCTGAAATCCAAAACATGAGACGCGTCGTCGATGTACTTCCGAAGCATAGAAACATGAAATACTGGATGCACACTTGACAAACTAGGTGGCAAGGAAAGACATTAAGCCACCTCCCCAATCCTCTGAAGCCTCTCAAATGGTCCAATATACCGAGGTCTCAACTTGCCCCTTCTTCCCGAATCTCATAACACCCTTCATGGGTGAAACTTTTAGCAGCACCTTCTCCCCAACTATGTAAGCAACATCACGAACCTTCATATCGGCATAACTCTTTTGTCTAGACTGCATCATGCAAATCCGCTCCTGAATCAATTTAACCTTGTCCAAAGCATCCTGAACCAAGTAAGTACCCAATAGCCTAGACTCACCCGGCTCAAACTAACCCGCCGGAGATCTACACGTCTCCCATACAATGCCTCAAACGGAGCCATCTGAATGCTCGATTGTTAGATGTTGTTGGAGGCAAACTCCGCGAGTGGCAAATTGATCCCATGAACCCTCAAAATCAACGACACAAACGCGTAGCATATCCTCCAATATCTGAATAGTGTGCTCGGACTGTCCGTCCGTCTGAGGGTGAAATGGTGTGCTCAGCTCAATCAGGGTGCCCAACTCTCGCTACACGATTCTCCAAAACTGTGATGTAAATTACGTGCCCCAATCTAAAATGATGGACACAAGCACACCGTGAAGGTGCACAATCTCTCAGATGCAAATCTCTGCCAACCACTCTAAAGAATAAGTAGTCCCAACTGGAATGAAGTGCGCGGAATTGGTCATCCGATCCACAATCCCCCAAACAGCATCAAACTTGCTCGAAGTCCGTGGGAGCTCAACTACAAATCCATGTTCATTTAATCCCATTTCCACTCTGTAATCTTTAACCTCTGAAGCAATCCACCCAGTCTCTGATGCTCATACTTTACCTGATGACAGTTAAGGCACCCAGCTACAAATCCCACTACATCCTTCTTCATATTCCTCCACCAATAGTGTTGCCTCAAGTCCCGGTACATCTTTGCGGCACCTAGATGAATGGAATATCAATTTTGCGTAAAATTTGTGAAATAAAAATCGTATGCAAACTGTGGGCCTCCTCAAGAATCAACTCATGTAGCCCATCCACAATAGGAATGCAAATCCGACCCTGAATCCTCAATACCCCATCATCTCCAATAGTCACATCTCTGGCATCGTCGTGATGAACCGTGTCCTTAACCACAAGTAAATAAGGATCATCATTCTAGGCTCTCTGATGCGATCACATAAAGAAGACCGAGAAACCACACAAGCCAGGACTCGACTAGGCTCTGAAGCATCAAATCTCACGAACTAGTTGGCCAAGGCCTGATCATCAACTGCAAGAGGTCTCTCACCAACAGGAATGAGTGCAAGGCTACCCATACTCACCGCCTTCCTACTCAAGGCATCGCCACCATATTGGCCTTCCCGGGATGATACAGAATAGTAATCATAATCCTTTAGCAGCTCCAACCATCTCCGCTGCCTCAAATTTAGATCCTTCTATTTGAACAAGTGCTGGAGGCTGTGATGATCCGTAAACCCCTCACAAGACAAATCGTAGAGATAATGCCTCCAAATCTTCAATACATGAACGATGGCAGCTAACTCCAAATCATGAACGGGGTGGTTCTTATCACGGGGCTTCAACTGGCGTGAAGCATAAGAAATCACTCTACCCTCCTGCATCAAGACACACCCAATACCAATCCAAGAAGCATCACAATATACTATATAAGAGCCTAAAGCTTAAGATAAAACTAGAACTGGAGATGTTGTCTAAGCAGTCTTGAGCTTCTGAAAACTCTTCTAACACTCATCCGACCATCTGAAAGGAAAACCCTTTTGGGTCAATTTAGTCAAGGGCGATGCAATAGATGAGAAACCCTGCACGAAGTGACAATAATAACCGTCTAAGCCGAGAAAACTTTGAATGTCAGTAGTTGAGTACGATCTGGCCAACTTTGAACCTCCTCTATCTTCTTCAGATCCACCTGAATACCCTCACTGGACATCACATGTCCCAAGAATGCCACGGAACTGAGCCAATACTCACACTTTGAGAATTAGCATAAAGATTCTCCTCCCTTAACCACTGCAACACAATCCTCAAATATTGAGAGTACACCAGAATATCATCAACGAACACTACGATAAATGAGTCAAGATAAGGCTGAAATACACTGTTCATTAGATGCATGAATGTTGCTGGGGCGTTGGTCAACCCAAAACACATCATGAGGAGCTCATATAGACCATAACGGGTCCTGAATTCCATCTTTAGAATATCCAAGTCCCGAATATTTAACTGGTGATACCTAGAGCTCAAGTCAATCTTAGAGAACACCCTCGTTCCCAGAAGCTGGTCAAACAAATCATCAATGAACGACAAAGGATATTTGTTCTTGATTGTTGTTCAGCTGCCTATAATCAATGCACATCCTCATAGTACCATCCTTCTTTTTCAAAAACAAAACCGGTGCACCCCAAGGCAACGCACTAGGCCTAATAAACCCCTTATCAAGGAGTTCCTAAAGATGCTCCTTCAATTCCTTCAACTCAGTTGGTTCCATACGATACGGAGAAATAGAAATGGGTTGAGTGCCTGGCACCAAGTCAATACCAAAGTTAATATCCCTATCTGGCGGCATGCCCGACAAGTCTGCAAGAAACACATCCCAAAACATCTCGCACCACCGGAACATAATCGATATTAAGGGTATCAGCACCAACATCCCTCACAAAGGCCAAATAAGATAAACAACCCTTCCAAGCCATCCTCTGGGCCTTCAAATATGAAATCACTCTACTGGGAACATAGTCTAGAGAACCTCTCCACTCAATCCTTGGCAACCCCGGCATCACCAATGTCACAGTCTTAGCGTGACAATCTAGAATAGCATGACATGTAGACAATAAATCCATACCTAAGATCACGTTGACATCTACCATACTAAGTAATAAGAGATCAACTCTATTATCCAATACCCCAACAGACACCACACACGGTCCACAACAATAGTATCGCCCACGGCCGTAGAGACATGAATAAATGAATCTAAGGACTCATGGGGCATATCCAGATAATGTTCAAAATATGATGATACATACGAATAAGTAGAACCAAGGTTAAATAATAAGGAGTCATCCTTATGGCATACTTAGACAATACATGTGATCACTACATCTGAAGCAACAACATCTGGCTTGGCAGGAATATAGAATCGGGCCTAACCTCCACCTGATTAGCCTCCCTCTCTGGAGCGACCCCTAGCTGTTTGAGCCCCACCTCGAGCTGGCTGGGCAGTTGCTGAAGTAACTGGTGCTAAATTCGTAGTCTGACTCCTCTACTGAGCTGAACCTCCCAAAAGGTGGGGGAAATACCTCTTTAGGTGACCCATATCTCCACACTCAAAATAACCCATCCCCACAAATTGTGGTGAGTACTGACGCGGACCTTGAGAACCAGAATACCCTCTAGAAGAACCCGATGTCGATGAGCCCTAAACTGAAGGAGCATGGGATGAACTCTGAGCTGGAACGACACTGAGAGATGACTGACCTGACGAGTACTATATCAACCATGGCTGGATAATGCACCACGGTGAGAGCCATCTGAGCATGCTTATAAGGAAGACCCATGCCGTAGTGGAATTAACTTAAAAAGGAACACCGCTGAAACCACCCGAACCACGTGGCCTATTGGCCTCTGTCACCCTGCTCCTAACCGCAAACCATCTCTATCTACCAAGAAATATCAACCACCTCATGAAACGTTGCACTGGAAACCCTCTCTCGGGTCATAAGCAATCACAACTGATATGTGAGGCAATCGATGATCCTCCTAATCCTCTCCCTATTAGTGTGGACCAACCAAACTGCATGATGAGAAAATCAAGAAAACCTCATTTCGTACCGCGTCACAGATATGATATCATGACGTAACTGCTCAAACTTTATGCGTAACTCCTCTCTACTAGACTACAACGCGAACATCTCCAAGAAGAGAACAGATAATTCCTTCCATGTAAGTGGTGCTACACCGACTGGTCTGCACCTCTCATAAGCCTCCCACCATCTGAAGGCAGTCCCAAAAAAATGAAAAATAGTGAACGAGACCCCACTGGTCTCCAGAAAACCTGATGTACGAAGAATCAATTGACACTTGCCTATGAAACCCTGGGCATCCTCCGACTCTGCCCCATTGAAGGTTGGAGGGTGGAGCCTCCCAAACCTCTCTAGTATCTTCTGCTCATCATAATTCATAGCAAGAAACATATGGGCATGATCAGCGGCAACCGACTAGGTTGGTAGTGCCCCCGTTGTATGAAGTCCCTACATCACCTGCTCTAGTGTATGGGTGGAAGGAGTCTAAGCACTTCCCTTGTCCTAAAACGTGTATGTCGCGGCCGGAATAGAGACAGCCTGAGCAAGACTAGTGCACACTGTCAGTATCTAAGCCAAAGCTCCTAAAGGTCTGGAATCACAATGAGCTCAGTTGGTGCCTTAGCTGCCCCGACCGGCTCGTCCACAGCTGGAATCTGCTCCTGAACTAGGGCAATTGGAGGATGTGCATGTGTTTCCCTAGCTGTTGTACCAGCTGCACCCCTGCCCCTACCACGGCCCCTACCACGACCTCCGCCTCTCGCGGCCCTAGATAGTGGTATTGGGGGTTTTCTATCCTGTCCAGTAGCACGTGTCATCTCTATCTGTGAGAGAATAGAATAACAGGAGTTTAGTTACCAAAATCAACAAATCCACTCGACAAGAATATAGGAATGTTAAATTTCCTAAGGGTTTGGCATCCTCTTAAAGATAAATACAGGCGTCTCCGTATCGATCTGCAAAACTCTACTAAACCTGCTCATGACTCGTAAGACCTATGTAACCTAGGCTCTGATACCAACTTGTCACGACCCAAAACCGACCCGTCGTGATGGAGCCTATCGTGGAGCTAGGCAAGACAACTACTCAACCTTTTCAATACATCAAAGCTTTGTAAATAGGTAAAAAATATAATATTTAGGGAATAACCCTTTAACAGAGCATAAAATTCGCAGCTCAATACAAATCTCTCCAAAATCGGGGTGTCACCAAGTACATGAGCATCTATACAGGGATATAGGCTAATACACGTCTAGAGAAGGCTAATACACGTCTAGAGAATAAAGTCTGAAACATAAATCAAGATAAGGAAGGAGAGTCAAGGTATGCGAACGCCATGCACGTACCGCGATAATTTCCAAAGATCACGACTCCAAAACTCAGCAGCCGCCGTGATCGGAAGCACCTGGATATGCACACGAGGTGCAGGGTGTAGTGTGAGTGCAACAAACTCAATAATTAATAAATCCAAACTTTGGACTGAAAGTAGTGACGAATACAACTGATACGATTCAATATAGAAATAACAGTGCAAAAATGTAGGCATGCTTCCAAGTTCAACAGTAAAACTCAATATTAGTAAGATGAATCAATTCTAAATGATATGAAGAACACAACTTCTCTACTTCTATATGCCAATGCATATGTTGTATGTGATGCACCATGTTGGAGGCCTCGTGTGCTCTCACTCTCAAAATGCTCAACCACTCAGTACTGTATATGGCTAATCCAGCCTAGGGAAGATCCATCCAGAAAAATATACATCAACAGACCATCAGTCCCTCAGTATTGGGTAGGGCCAATCCAGCCCGTGGGGAAGATCCATCCCCAGGTATAAATTCTTCGGACAATATCCATGTCTCGGGAAGATCCATCCCTCAATATAAATCAACTGCGCTCACTGGGAGTGTGTGCAGACTCCAGAGGGACTCCTTTAGCCCAATAGCTATCATTAATCAGTAAAACCCGTTGCGACGTGCATCCCGATCCCATAAATGTCACTCATAATGAGGCCCCCGGCTGCACTCAGTCATCATTCTTTCCAGTCTCTCTCTCACATGCTAAAAATATTATGAAACTAGCCCGAACATAATGATATGATATATCAATGAATAACAACAGAGACTGAGATATGATATGTAATAAATGGATATGAATGAGTAAGAAAGTTCAATGAAAACAATAAGCCAACATCAAGAAACGATCACTATGGGTCCCAACAATATCAGCATATAGTCTAAACATGATCTCTAGCATGGTTGACAACTTAATTACTTTATCAAATGATAAAGACACAAATTTCAACAAGATATATCCACTATACAGTTCCATGGAATCGACTAGGTCACAATTCTCAGAGTGCACGCCCGTCACTTGACATGTGCGTCACCTCAACAACAATCATATAACACATAATTCGGGGTTTCGAACCCTTAGAGCAAAGTTTAGAAGTCTTACTTACCTTAATCTGAGAAATTCCCTACTCGAACACACCATTGCCTCAGAAATCGACCTCCAAATTCCCTAAATCTAGCCACAAATAGTACGGTACAATCAATTAGGGCTAAAGGAATCAATTACATAAGAAAAATACGAATTTATTAATCAAGATCTAAAATCGGTTCAAAGCTTGCTCCCTGGCCCATGTCTCAAAATCCGACAAGTCACAAAACCTGAAATCCAATTCAATCACGAGTTCAACCATATAATATTTATCCAAATCTGACACCAAATCATCACCCAAAACCCCTAAATCAACTCTCCAAATCCCTAGCCTCAATCCCCAAATTTCACCTCAAAACCACACAATCTAGATGGGAAAAGCAATATGGAACAAGATTATTGAATAAAAATGATCACAAGGAACTTACCTCAAGAATCCTCTAAAAGGTCCTCTTTAAAATCGCCAAAAACCCGAGCTCAAAATGTCCAAAATGAAGAAAAATCGTGAACCATTGTTTTCAATTGTTCTGACCAGGTATTCTGCACCTGCGACAACTTAGCCGCTTTTGCACCGTCGAAAAAGCAACCTCTCAACCGCATCTGCGGTTCCTTCCACTCTTGCGGTCCCTAACCTCACTCCCACGGACTCACATCTATGAGCATTGAGTCCGCTTCTACAGAACCCAATCCGCTCACACCTCTACAAAACTCCCTATACGCGCTGCCCTCCCCGAACCTGCGATCAAAGCTCCACAGTTGCGGTTACACCAGCAAAACCTAACTTCAAAAGTCTTCAACTTCAAGCCTTGGTTCGAAAACCATCCAAATTAAACCGAAGGCCCTCGGAACCTCAACAAAACATACCAACAAGTCTTAAAACTTCATAGAAAATTGGTAGAGACTTCAAACAACATCATACAACCTCAAAACCATGAATCGCACCCCAATTCAAGCCTATTGAAACTAAGAAAATTCCAACTTCTACGAATGGCGCCGAAACCTTACAAATCACGTCCTATTAACCCCAAATTTTGCACACAAGTCACATTTGACAATACGGACCTACTTCAACTTCCAGAATGAAAATATGACTCCGATATCAAAAAGTTCACTCCCGGTCAAACATCCCAAGAATCTACCTTTTTCCATTTCAAGCCTAATTCAGCTACGGACTTCCAAATAACAATCCAGACACGCTCCTTAGTATGAAATCACCCAACGGAGCTAACAGAACCATCAAAACTGAATTTTTGAGCCGTTTACTCATAAGTCAACATCCAGTCAACCATTTTAGCTTAAGCTTCACCCATAAGACGTAGTGTCTCAATTCACTCTGAAACCTCTCTGGACCCGAACCGACTAACCCGGCAAGTCACATAACAACTATAAAGTAGAAAATAAGCAGTAAATAGGAGAACGAGGGCACAACTCTTGAAACGACCGGTTGGGTCATTACGATCGTACAAAGATCTTTGCCAATTAATTTAAAACATTTCCTGGGACTTTGAATTATATGCGTCATGTATTTTAAATCCGTCGGGAATTTTCATGTATATTACATTATCAAGAGAGCCAGAAAATTAGGCTATAGCAAATCCATTAAATACATGTCAAGCTTTTCTTTGACAGAAAAACTAATGAGATAACGAAATATTATTGCATCTATAACAGGTGAATATGTCTCTTCATAATCGACACAGGCCTTTGAGAAAATCCTTGTGCAACGAGGTGTGCCTTATATCTTTGTACCTCATTTTTCTCATTCCTCTTACGTACAAAGACCCATTTATAACCAACAAGCTTAACTTGGACTACATGCCCAAAAACGTCACGTTTTGCAAGTGAATCCAACTCAGATTGGATTGATTCTTACCCTTTCAGCCAATCACGTATTTGTCGACATTCTCCAATAGATTGAGGTTCAAGATCCTCACTATCTTGCATAATTATAGATACAACATTGTATGCAAAGACATAATCCACCACTAAATCCAATCAATTCAAATTCGTCTCAATATCGATTAGATTTGTTGATAGTTCCTTATTTTCTTGAGACTCGGGCTCAGTTAGTTCCTCTTGAATCTTAGGATTGGTTAAATCATGGATTTCTCATGGGACTCTTTCGTAGTGTCATCTTGATCATTTGCTTTTCTTTATCTAGGATTTTGATCCTTAGAACCCAATGGTCTGCCATGCTTTAGGCGTGCTTTTGACTCATTAGCTATGGCACTAGAAATTTGTCCAATAGGGACATCAATACGGATTGGAACATTCTCTGAAGGGATATGTGATTTTGTTATCTTTTCAAATCCATAAATGTGTCTGGTATTTGATTTGCTATTTTCTACAAATGAATAATCTTTTGCACTTCTTTTTTCACAAATACAGTCTTGCAGATCAAGATGAGATAATGATGTATTTTTTCACAAAATTTCTCGTTTGGTTTCACCATTTTCTCCCCCTAATTCTGGGAAAAAGTCCTCATCGAATCAACAATCTGCAAATCAAGCTATGAATAAATCTCCCATTAATGTTTCGAGGTAGCGAATAATGGAGGGTGATATAAATCCAACATATATTCCTAAACTTCTTTGGGGACCATCTTGGTGTGATATGGTTGTTCTACATGCACATAAATTGCGCATCCAAAAATTCTTAAATGGGATATATTAGGTTCATGACCCAAAACGAATTGTGACGGAAAATATTTATGATAATTAGTCGATCTAAGACGAACTAGCATTGTTGCATGCAAAATGGCATGACCCCAAACAGAAGTGCATAACCTCGTTTTCATGAGTAATGGTTTTGATATAAATTGCAAACATTTAATCAAATATTCTACAAAGCCATTCTGAGTGTGAACATGAGCTACATGATGTTACACTTTTATCCCAATTGATAAGCAATAGTCATTAAATTCTTTGGGATGAACATTATCAAGTCAAATAAACTTAATTGGGTTATCAGAAAACTATGCTCGTAATCAAATTATTTTTCCATTAATTTAGCAAACACCAGGTTGCAAAATGACAATAGGAACACATGAGACCATCAAGAAGATGTATCTATTTAGACCATATGTAACGACCCAGCTGATCGTTTTTAGAGTATTATCCCCGAACCCTTATTTAATGCTTCCTCTATTTCATTTTGTGTTTAAGTGATTTGCCGGGAGGATTTGTTTTTGTTTCATAGTGAAATGGGAAACGTAGTCCCTAAAATGAAAGTTTATGTCGTAAGAATCTACTGTAGAAGGAATTATGTGAAGAAGGTTGTAAAATGGAGTTTTGACGGTTCCTATAGCTATGTAGGGTGATTTTTGTCTTAGGAGCATGTTAGGATGTTGAATTAGAGGTCCGTAGGTTATTTTAGTGTTAATTGGCGAAAGTTGGAAAATGCAATAATTTTTGGGAAATTTAGCCGAGAGTGGACTTTTATATTTCGGGTTTGGATTTCGATTCTTAAAGTAGGAGTAGGTCCAAAATGTCAATTATGACTTGTTTGCAAACTTAGGGGTCAACCAGACTTGATTTGATAGGTTTCGACGTCGGATGTAGAAGTTTGAAGTTTTAAAGTTCGTTAAGCTTGAATCGATGTGCAATTCGCATTTTTAGCGTTGTTTTGAGGTGATGTTTTAGGAATTTTTTGAAATTTTGGTTGAGTTCTAGGGGGCTCGGGTGGATTCCAGATGGTTAACAAATGAAATTTGTATTTTAGAGAATGGCTGAAGGCACCAGTTCTGGTGTAATCGCACATGCGCAAGATTGACCCACAAAAGCGAGAAATTGGGCGCAGATACGAGGCTGGGGGAAATGTCCAGTGGTCGCAGATGCAACGTGAAGGATGCAGAAGCGGAGTAGACGAGTGCTTTGGAGGCCTTTCCGCAAAAGCGGATGAGTTTGTGCAGATGCGCACCCGCAAACTTAGTCGCAGATGCGGCTAAGTTTCCGTATAAACAGAAGTGCTGGACAGAACACTTAAATACAAGGGTTCATGATTATTCCTCATTTTAAACATTTTGAGCTCGGGTCTTGGTGATTTTTAGAGCAGTTTTGAGGGATTTCTAGAGGTAAGTCCCTTGTGCTTATTTTTTTTTATCAATAATCTTGTTTCCCCATTGGTTTTCCCACCTAGTTTGTGTGTATTTAAGGTGGAATTTGAGAGTTTGAGGCTAGGGATTTGGAGATTTTGATTTGAGGATTTGAGGGTCGAGGTTGATGTCAAATTTTGGTAAAATTGGTATGGTCGGACTCGTGGTCGAATGGGTGTTCGTAAGTTATGACTTTTACCCGATTTTGAGACGTGGGCTCGGGTCGAATTTCTGGGAGATTTTTTGATTCCTTGCTAAAGTTGAAGATTTATTAATTAAATTAGTTTCTCGTAGTTGTATTCATGGTATGAAATTTCTTTTAGCTGGATTTGGGCCATTCAGAGACGGAAAATCGAGGGAAAGGCATCATTTTCGATTGATTGAGTGAGATTTGAGGTAAGTGACTTGTCTAACTTGTGTGGGGGAAATACCCTTAGGTTTTGGTACCTACGAGCCGATACCTCGGGACATCCCCCACGTCTTGTATATTTAATTTTTGACTACGAGGCGGTACCTCGGGAGATCCCCCTGTTGAGCATTTACTTTTGGGTTACGAGGTCATACCTCAAAAGTGCCTTGTTGTTTACCTCTATTTGCTATGCTGTTATTTTCTAAAAATTTCTTGTTGTTTATATTCTTAGTCATTTAAAAATATTATTGTATCTTCTACCTGGCTTTTCTTTTAATCCAGTAGGGCCCTGACCAGACCTCGTCACTACTTTACTGAGGTTAGGCTTGGAACTTACTGTATACCGTTGTGGTGTACTCATACTACAATTCTGCACATCGCTTCGAGCAAATCTAGGTTCTTCCCACCAAACTAGATAAAAGTGAGTTGGACCGCACGTGGAGACCTCAAGGTATATCTGTCAGCGTCCGCAGAACTCGGAGTCCCTTTTCTATCTTTTTTATGTTGTCTCCCTTATTCTCGTTAGACTTGATGTATAAAGACACTTAGCACTTTCTCTTAGAAGATTGTGACTTATTTCTACCGGGTTTTGGGAGTTGTAATTATTAAAATTCATAATTCTTGTTTATATTTCATATGTTGAGATTTGCGTTTAGTTTTATTTTCAGTTATTCTGCAAATTATTAGGCTTACCTAGTCTTAGAGACTAGGTGCCATCACAACATCCTACGGAGGGGAAAATGGGGTCGTGACAAGTTTGTATCAGAGCACTAGGTTTATAGGTATTATGTGTCACAAGAAGGTTTAGTAGAGTCTCGCAGTAGATCGGTACGGAGACATTTGCATTTATATTTGCGAGGATATGGATCTGTTAGGTAACGCTTCACTTCTTTGATTTCCTTATCGTGCGAGATTTGGTTTCAGATTCTAAATATTTGTCTTTCTATTATCTCACAGATGGTGAGGACACGTATAACTAGATTAGAGGACCACACACCTGCGCCTCATATTTGAGACGCAAGAGGCCGAAGAAGTCCACATGGTGCAGCCAGAGCACCCGCACAAGCTACTACAGAGAAGCCATCAATAGCTCCAATTGGAGGGCAGGCACCTGAGATGCATGTTACTGCACCAACCTTCCAAGAGGCTCTAGCGTAGATTTTGAGCATGTTCAGCACCTTGGCTCAGGCAAGATTCATCCCACTTTCTCCTGCCACATCTTAGGCTGCGGGAGGAGAACAGACTCCATCCGCCTATACCTCAGAGCAGCTGGTTCAAGTCCAAGGTTGCCGAGATCATACCGATGCAATCGGTAGCTCCGTATCAGCCCGAGGTTAGAGCAACAGTTTTTGAGGCGGAGCAACTCAGGCTTGAAAGGTACAAGAAGTACCACCCTCCTACTTTCAGTGGCTTGGCGTTAGAGTATGCCCATGGTTTTCTTGAGGAGTGATACCTTATCCACGTACTATGGGTGTTGTGGAGACTAATGGGGTTTCTTTCATCACGTTCCAACTTAGGAGCGACCTATTAGTGGTGGCGTGCATACGAGTTGGGTATCCCGACTAAGGCAGCTTCACTCACTTGAACTCAGTTCTCATACATGTTCTTGAGGGAGTATGTTCCCAAGAGTCTCAGAGATGCATGGCGCACAGAGTTTGAGCAGTTGCGCCAGGGTTTTATGACCCTGTCATAATATGCATTCTGAATCAATGATTTGGCTAGGCATGCACCGGTCTTGGTTTTTACTATTCAAGAGCGGGTTGGTCGATTTATTGAAGGGCTTAACCCCAGCATCATATTGAGCATGGCTCGAGAGTTGGAGATGGATATTGTGTACCAGTAGAGATTGTTAGAAGGTTGGAGGGTATGTTGGCTCGGGATAGAGAGGAGAGACAGGACAAAAGGTCACGAGACTCTACACTTATAGTGGTACTCGTGCCCCAGCTGTAGCTCGTCAAGGTAGAGGTTATATGGGTCGCATGTCCATTCAGCACTTCTATCTATTAGTGGCGCTTCGGCCACTCCTAGGCCCCAGGTTCCTTATTATGCACCGCCATTGTCTAGTGTGCCTCATGTACAGGGTGCTTTCAGTGGGCAGCCCAGACAATTAGGCCCGATCCAGTCGCAGCAACCACGTCCTCTGAGAGCTTGTTTTAAGTGTGGCGACACTCTTCATGTTGTAAGGGATTTCCCCAAACTCAGGAAGAGTGCACCTCCAAAGATTTCACAAGCACTGTGTGCCCCACCGGGCACTCAAGCTACGGATACAGCGCCAGCTACCACCTCACATGCACAACCAACTAGAGGTGGAGGTCGAACAAGTTGAGGTCGCCCTAGAGAGGGAGGCCATGCTAGATATTATGCCCTTCCTGCTAGGACGGAGGCAGTTACATCTGATGCTGTCATCATAAGTACTGTTCCGATCTATCATTGAAATACATTAGTCTTATTGATCCAGGCTCCACTTGTTCCTATGTGTAATCTTATTTACTTCATATTTTGGTGTGTCCCGTGATTCTCTGAGTTCACCGGTCTATGTGTTTGCACCATGCAGGTGATTCTATTGTTATTGACCATGTGTATCGGTCGTGTTTGATTGTTCTTAGTCATTTTGAGACAAGAGCCGATTTATTATTGCTCAGTATGGTGAATTTCCATATTATTTTGGGAATGGACTGGTTTTCACCCTATCATGCCATCCTTGATTGTCACGCCAAGAGAATGATGTTGGCTATGCCATGTCTACCGTGGCCAGAGTGGAGAGTTAACTTAGATCATGTTCCTAGCAGGGTTGTCTCATTTCTTAAAGCTCAGCGAATGGTTAAGAAGGGGTGTGATGCGTACCTGGCCTATGTGAGGGATGTTAGTGTTGATATTTCTACCGTCGAGTCACTTCTCGTAGTGAGGGATTATTCAGACGTATTTCTTGTGGATCTCCTGGGCATGCCGCCCGAAAGAGATATTGACTTTGGCATTGATTTGTTATCAGTCACTCAGGACATTTCTATTCCACCTTATCGTACGGCCCCACCATAGTTGAATGAATTAAAGGAACAATTGCAAGTTTTTCTCAATAAGGGCTTCATTCGGCCCAGTGTGTCGCCTTGGGGTGCTCCGATCTTGTTTGTAAAGAAGAAGGATAGTTCACAGTGCCAGGGTGTTCTCTAAGATCGACTTGCGTTCAAACTATCATCAATTGAAGATTCAGGAGCCAGATATCCCGAAGACTGCTTTTGGGGCTCGGTATGGTCATTACGAGTTCCTTGTGATGACGTTTAGGATGACTTGTGCCCCAACAACATTTATGCACTTGATGAACAGTGTATTTCAGCCCTATCTTGACTCCTTCATCATTGTGTTTGTTAACGACATTCTGGTGTACTCCCGGAGCCGGGAGGATCACGAGAAGTACCTGAGGACTGTGCTTCAGACCTTAAGGGAGAAGAAATTATATGAACAATTTTCGAAAGCGTGAATTCTAGCTAGATTCAATGGCATTTGTGGGTCAGGTAGTATCGAGTGACTGGATCAAGGTAGATCCGAAGAAGACTGAAGCAATGTAGAGTTGGCCTAGACCGTCTTTAGCTACGGAGATCCGGAGTTTTTTTTGTTTGGCGGGTTACTACCGTCGAATTGTAGAGGGTTTCTCGTCTATTGCGGCACCTATGACCAGATTGACCCAGAAGGGTGCTCCGTTCAGGTGGACCGAGGAGTGTGAGGAGACGTTTCAAAAGCTCAAGACTTCTTTGACTATAGTACGAGTGTTGGTATTGCCTACAGGTTTAGGGGTCCTATATGGTATATTGTGATGCATCACGCATTGGTCTCGGTGCAGTCTTGATGCCAGACGGTAGGGTGATTGCCTACGCATCTAGACAACTGAAGGTGCATGAGAAGAACTATCATGTCCACGACCTTGAGTTAGGAGCTATTGTTCATGCCTTGAAGATCTGGCGGCACTATTTGTACGGTGTCCCTTATGAGGTTTTCACAGATCACTAGAGTCTACAACATTTGTTTAAACAGAAGGATCTTAACTTGTGGAAGCAAAGATGGTTGGAGCTACTTAAGGATTATGACATCACCATTATCTATCACCCCGGGAAGGCCAATGCGGTGGCCGATGCCTTGAGTCGTAAGGTGGAGAGTTTGGGCAGTTTAGCATATCTACCAGTAGCAGAGAGGCTTTTAGCCTAGGATGTTTAGGCCTTGGCCAACCAGTTTGTTAGATTGGATGTTTTTGAGTTGAGCAGAGTGTTCGCTTGTGTGGTTTCTGAGTCTTCGTTTTATGATCGTATCAGGGAGCGACAATATGATGACCCCCATATGCTTGTCCATAAGGACACGGTTAAGCACGGTGATTCCAAAGAGGTCACTATTCGAGATGATAGTGTATTATAGATGCAGGGCAGGCTATGTGCGGCTAATATAGATGGGTTACGTGATTTGATTCTCCAGGAGGCTCAGAATTCACGGTAGTCCATTCACCCAGGTACTTTGAAGATGTATCAGTACTTGAGGCAGCACTATTGGTGGAAGCGAATGAAGAAGAACATAGTGGAATATGTAGCTTGGTACTTAAATTGTTAGCATGTGAAGTGTGAGCATCAGCGACCGGGTGGATTGCTTCAGAAGTTAGAGATTCTAGAGTGGAATTGGGAGTGGACCACTATAGATTTTATTTCTGGGCTCCCACGAACCCAGAGGAAGTTGATGCAATTTAGGTGATTGTGGATAGATTGACCAAGTCATCTCATTTCATTCCTGTGGTTACTAATTACTCTTCGGAGCTGCTGGCTCAGGTTTACATCCGCAAGATTGTCATACTTCATGGCGTACCAGCATCTATCATCTCTGACCGGGGTATGCAGTTTACATCGCGGTTCTGGAGAGCCGTACAGTGTGAGTTGGGTACTCGGGTGGATTTGAGTACAAAATTTCACCCTCATATAGATGGACAGTCTAAGTGCATTATTCAGATATTAGAAGATATGCTTCGTGCGTGCGTGATGGATATTGGGGGTGCTTGGGATATGTTCTTTCCACTTGTGGAGTTTGCCTGCAACAACAGTTACCAGTCGAGCATTCAAATGGTGTCGTATGAGGCTTTGTATGGTAGACGGTGCCAGTCTCCAGTGGGTTGGTTCGAGGCCGGCGAGGCTAGGCTATTGGGTACAGACTTGGTTCAGGACGCCTTGGAAAAGGTTAAATTGATTCAGGATCGACTTCGTACAGCCCATTCCAGATATAAGAGTTATGCGGATCGGAAGGTTCACAACATAGCATTCATGGTTGGGGAGAAGGTCTTGCTCCGGGTCTGGTCCATGAAGGGTGTTATGAGGTTCGGAAATAAGGGAAAGTTGAGCCCTAGGTATATCGAGCCTTTTGAGATCGTTGAGAGGGTTGGAGATGTGGCTTACAGACTTGCAATGCCACCAAGTCTTTCTGCAGTTCATCCACTATTTCATGTTTTCATGCTCCAGAAGCATCACGGTGATCTGTCTCATGTGTTCGACTTCAGCTCGATCTAGTTGGACAAGGATCTATCTTATGTAGAGGAGCCAATGGCCATTTTGGACATGCAGGTTGGTAAGTTGAGGTCAAAGAACATCGCATCAGTGAAGGTGCAATAGAGGGGTCATCCAGTCGAGGAGGCGACTTGGGAGACCGAGCATGATATGCGCATCCATTATCCTTATCTTTTCACCACTTAAGGTATGTCTCTATACTCGCTCGAGGAAGAACGTTTATTTAAAGCGGGGGAGGATTTAATGATTAGCCCCAAACCCCTATTTACTGCTCCCTCTATTTCATTTTGTGGTTACGTGACATTCCGGAAGGATTTGTTTTTGGCTTCGGAGTGAAATGAGACACATAGTCCCTAAAATGGAAGTTTAAGTCGTATGAATCGACCATAGTTGGAATTGTGTGAAGAAGACTCCGGAATGGAGTTTTGATGATTCCTATAGCTTCGTAGGGCGATTTTGGTCTTAGGAGCGTGTTCGTATGTTAAATTGGAGGTCCATAAGTCATTTTAGTGTTAATTGGCAAAAGTTAGAAAATGGGATAATTTTATGAAAATTTGACAAGGAGTGGACCTTTTGATATTGGGATCATATTTCGATTCTAGAAGTTGGAGTAGATCCAAAATGTCACTTGTGGCTTGTGTGCAAAATTTGGGGTCAATCGGACTTGATTTGATAGGTTTCGACATCGGATGTAGAAGCTTGAAGTTTTAAAGTTCATTAGGCTTGAATCGATGTGCAGTTCGTATTTTTAGCATTGTTTGAGGTGATTTAAAGGCTCGACTAAGTTCATATGATATTTTAGGACTTTTTGGTAATTTTGGTTGAGGTCCCGAGGGACTCGGGTGGATTCCGGATGATTAACAGATCAAATTTGGATTTGAGAGAATGGATAAAGGCAACAGTTCTGGTGTAATCACACTTGCACAAGATTGACGGCAGGTGCGAGCCCGCAAAAGTAAGCAGTTGGGCGCAGATGCAAAGCTGGGGGAAATGTCCAGTGGTCGCAGATGCGACGTGAAGGCCGTAGAAGTGGACGAGTGCTTGGGAGGCCTTTCCACAGAAGCAGACGAGCTTGCGCAGATGTGCACCGACAGAAGCGGTCTTTGAACCGCAGAATAAGAAATAGGCGAGGAAGCTGGACCGCAGAAGCAGATAGGTTTCCGCTTCTACGATGTCGCAGATGCGGCTAAGTTTCCGCAGAAGCGGAAGTGCTGGACAGAACACTTAAATACAAGGGTTCGCGATTTTTCCTCATTTTTTACATTTTGAGCTCGGGTCTTGGCGATTTTTGAGAGCATTTTCAAGGGATTTCTAGAGGTAAGTCCCTGATGCTTATTCTTTATCAATAATCTTATTTCCCCATTTATTTTCCCACCTAGTTTGTGTGTATTTAAGGTGGAATGTGGGAGTTGGAGGCTAGGGATTTGGAGAGTTTGATTTGAGGATTTGAGGGTCGAGGTTGATGTTAGATTTTGGTAAATTTGGTATGGTTGGACTCGTGATCGAATGGGTGTTCGCAATTTATGACTTTTGTCTTATTCCGAGACGTGGGCCCTGGTCGACTTTTGGGGCGATTTTTTGGTTCCTTGCTAAAGTCGTAGATTTATTAATTACATTAATTTCGTGTAGTTATATTCATGATATATAATTTCTTTTGGCTAGATTTTGGCTATTCATAGTAGGAAAATCGAGGGAAAGGCATCCTTATTGATTGATTGAGTGAGATTTGAGGTAAGTGTCTTGTCTAACTTTATGTGGAGGAAATCCCCTTAAGATTTGGTACTGTTGTAACAATTTGTGAAATATAAGCACTGCGTACACTGGCTAAATGTGGAAATTCTGGTTCTTGTTGAATTGTTTCCTTTTAAATTCCTTAACTGAGTTGCCTTAGCATATGTAGTGACCATGTTTAGTCTATTATCGCATGTCTACGTGTTTAACTCTTACTTGCAATCTGTGCAAGTTGAATTACTTGCTTCTCTTGATTTGAATTAAATTTAAACTATAAGATTTCTAGTCGTAAACTTGTTGTTCCTTAGGTTATCTGTTGCATATTTACTTTGGGACTACGAGGCGGTACCTCGGGAGATTCCCCTGTCTTGCATATTTACTTTGGGACTACGAGGCAGTACCTCGGCAGATCCCTCTGTTAAGCATTTACTTTTGGGTTACGAGGTGATACCTCGGGAGTGCCCTGATATTTACCTCTATTTGTTGTGTTGTTATTTTCTAATAATTTCTCGGTGTTTAAATTCTCAATCATTTCAAAATATTATTGTATCTTCTGCCTTGGTTTTCGTTTAAACCAGTAAGGCCCTGACCTTGTCACTACTCTACCGAGGTTAGGCTTGGTACTTACTGGGTATCGTTTTGGTGTACTCATACTATACTTCTACACATCTTTTTGTGCAGATCCAGGTTCTTCCCACCAGACCAGATACCAGTTTGGACTGCATATGGAGATTTTAAGGTATATTTGTCAACGCCCGCAGACCTCGGAGTCCCCCTCTATCCCTATTATGTTGTTTCCCTTATTCTCTTTAGACTTGATGTATAGAGGCGCTTATCATTTTCACTTAGAAGCTTGTGACTTCTTTCTACCGGGTTTTGGGAGTTGTAATTATTAAAAAACGTAGTTCTTATTTATATTTTATATGTTGAGATTTGAGTTCAGTTTTATTTTCAGTTATTCCGCAAATTGTTAGGCTTACCTTGTCTTAGAGACTAGGTGCCATCACGACATCCGACGGAGGAAAAAATGAGATTGTAACACCATAAAATGTCTAAACGACCCACTAGGTGGGTGACTAGGTCCATAAATATTCCCCTGTATACGTTCCAAAAATGCAGCGGACTTAATCCCAACCTTTGTTGGTGATGATCTAATAATTAACGTGCATTGATAACAAAGAAATGTAAGAAAATATTATTTAAAAGAATCTTTAAATCCTTTAGTGGATTCCCATTTGAGTTTTCTATAATTTGTCTCATCATAATTGATTCGGGATGTCCCAATCGATCATACCAAAGTACAAAAGTATTGGAATCATTACATTTTAGTGTACGATAGAATGTGCCTCAATTGCACTAATTCTTGTCCAATACAGTCCACAAGATAAAGATGGGAACTTCTCAATAACCCTTTCTGGACAGAGATATTCTTGGTAATGATGAGAAATTCAAGATTATTTTGATCCATTGTCTCAATATGATATCCGTTTTGACGGATATCTTTAAAACTCAACAAGTTCCTTCTTGACATGGAGGAGAATATTGCATTATCTATGATAAGTATTGTTCCCCTAGGCAGGGTTATAGTAGCTTTTCCACCGCCTTCAATTAAATTACTACCAACAGAAATTGTAGTAACATCTGCCTTACACATTTAAATGAGAGAAAGATTTCTTCTCTTTGCATATTGTATGTGTCGTACATGAATCAATAAACAAATATATTTTCCAAATAGACTTTGATCCAAGTTTGCATTGTGGGATATCCATATTTGTTTCACATGGTTTGATATACAAAAGAAAAATACGAATAAGTATTAGTATTTTTAGAAAAAAGGAAAAAAGAAATAAAGTTAAATCAATGATCAATAACATTTTAATGCAATTTCGAGCAAACTCTTTTTATGATACAAATCTTTTTTACAAAATCAATAACGTTTAATTTGCTTATAATTAGATTACACTACTTTCTGGAGAATTAGATAAATATTGCTAAATTCCAATAAAGTATACATGTATAAATGCAGACACACGTATAAACTAATGCAAATCATTTCCTCTGTAAAGAATAGATTTTTATTTCTGTTATTATTCTTTATAAAAAATATGTAATTCTCACAATAAATATCTTAATAGGTTGCATCTAAACATTCATGTACAATGTCTTCTAAAATATCAATTTGGTGGTACAAAAAATCATATGAATTAAAATCCTTCGATTTACATAAAACAGAAAAATTTGGTAAACAAGTATCATACTTTGTGTTTCGTTTTACTTTACTTACATTATCGTTATTTAAATATCTATACTCTACCAAAAAGAAAAATCGCAAGTACTATAGATGATAATAAGTCATATTGTTCTATTGATAAAACAATCTCTAAGTTAATTTGATTCTGTAGATTAATTTGGATACTCTATTTTCTAGAAGAATAAGCAAATTGGAACATTGTTTAAAATGAATATTAGAACTATATTTAATCAAAACAAACTAACATTATTCCAAAAAACAAATAATACTAATTGATACTAATGACTATCACTCATGCAAAGAACTGTGATTACTTGATGTTTATTCACTAGCTACTATGAATAGATAAAAATAAAATAAGCAGACTACTTAGTCATCTTTAACCACGGATCCATCACCTATCAAGTGGTCTATTTTTCTATCCGGGTGCTCAAAGAAGTCTGCCACATCTAAGTGGGTGATGTGAAATTCGTTGTCAGAGACAAAATTAACTTCGGGGCCTTTATTCTTTAGAGATGCTTGATAAGGCTCGACCAAATGTCTTGGTGTACGACAAATATTTGCCCAATACCCTTTTTTCCAACGCAACGATAGCATTCGGTTTCTAATCCCTTTGCCTTTGGCTTCTCATCTTTCTCTTTTCACTTTTGGTGGTTATTTCTTTGGGGGATGATTAACACCAGGAAAATTTCTTCCTTGACCACGGCCACGATCTTTTTTGCGTTTTGCATAATGAGAATACTCCTCATCCACTTCAGGCAATGGTGTAGGCCTAGTGTGTCGATTATCGTGATTTCTCATGAGCAAGTCATTGTTTCTTTCAGCCACAAAGAGAAGAGAAATCAACTCAGAGTACTTTTTGAAACCTTTCTCTCAATATTGCTGCTGCAATACCATATTTGAGGCCTGAAACGTTGTGAATGTTTTTTCAAGCATATCACCTCCACTGATTTTCAATTTAGAAGTAATTCTTAACATCGCCGAATTGTATTCAGAAACAAAGTTAAAGTCTTGGAGCCTCAGATGAGCCCAATCATATCGTGCTTGTAAAAATGTGACCACCTTTAAGTTTTCATATCTTTCCTTTAAGCCATTCCAGAAAACAAGTGGATCTTTGACTGTGAGATATTTTATTTTCAACCCTTCATCAAGGTGATGGCGCAAGAAAATCAAGGCCTTAGCACAGTCTTGATGTAACGACCCAGCTAGTCGTTTTGAACATTTGCATTTTGTTCGTCTATTTGAAGTCTTGAACAACATCGTATGGTGTGTTATAACTTGTGTGAATCGTCGATTTTGGTTTTCAGGTTATTCGGAATTGATTTGGAAGAATGATTCTCAACTAAGCTTTATGTTGGAAGAGTTGACTAAGTTTGACTTTTAAGTATTTGACCCCGGATCGGAGTTTTGATGGTTCCGTTAGGTCTGGATGGTGATATTGGACTGAAGCGTATTCCCAGATTTGCATTTGGATATTTCTAGAAGGTTTCATCACTTAATTGGCAAATGTTGGAAATTTAAAGGTTTGGAATATTTATAAGTTTGACCGATAGTTTACTTTGATGATATCGGATTTGTATTTTGGTTCCGGAAATTGGTATAGCTTTGTGGGACTTGTGCGCAAACTTTGAGTTCATTCGGGGTTGATATGATATGTTTTGGCACGAGTTTTGGAAGTTGAAAGATTCAAAGTTCATTAAGTTCGATTTGAGGCACGTCTGTAATTTTGATGTTGTTATGTGTGATTTGAGGCCTCGTGTAGGTCCGTGTTATGTTGACTTGTCGAAATGTTCGGACGACGTCCTCAGGGGTTCGGGCGTGATTAGGATCGATATCAGACCATTTTTCTTCATAATTGCGTTGCTTGTTCAGGCTGATGTCTGGTGCACCAAGTGTTCTTCGTGATCGCGATCACGAAGTTGGAGGTGCGATCACGTAGAGGAATTATTGGAGCTGAGTATTTATTTTACGCGTTCGCGACTATTGTACCACGTTTGCGAACTGTTGGAGGCTTGACCATCGCGTTCGCATTGGTCAGCCCGCGTTCGCATTTGGTTGAGATGAGAAGCTGGGGGAAATGTCTTCGTAAGCAGCAGACGCGTTCGCATAAGGTTGGAGTTGTTGTGCATCGCATTCACGAGGACTATGTCGCGAGCGCGTAGGGTATTTTTAGAGGCTGTCGAGTTTGTTCTTCGCGATCGCGAATAATGTCCCGTAATCGCGTAGGGCGTTTCTGTCCAGTGATTATAAGTACTCTATTTTCAGGGTTTTGGCCATTTTTGCATATTTGGAGCTGTGAAGCTCAGATTGAGATGAATTTTAAACGATTTTCACTATATGATTGGGGTAAGTGTTATCTTGTAACGACCCGACCAGCCGTTTTAAGAATTTAAGCTCCGTTTGGTGGCATAAGGCCTTGAGCAGTTTCATATTATGTCTATCGACTTGCGTGCATGGTTGGATTCAGTTGCCGGATGATTCGGAGTCGAATTGGAAGAAGGATTTTAGTTTTGGAAGCTTATGCTGTGAGAATTTGACCGAAATTTGAGTTATTGTGTAAACGGCTCCGGAACGAGTTATGGATGATGTCATCAGCTTCCTTAGATGATTTTGGACTTAGGAGTGTGTTCAGAATGTTATTAGGAGGTTCGCGGTAGAATTAGGCTTGAATTAGCGAAATTGAAAATTTGGTGTTTTCCGGTTGGTAGTGGAAAATTAGCCATCGGGGTCGGAATAGAATTAAGGAAGTTGGAATAGGTTCGTAGAGTCGTTTGTGATGTGTGTGCAAATTTTCAGGTCATTCGGACATGGTTTGGTTGGTTTCGGCATCGTTGGCGAATTTCGGAAGTTTAGAAGTCCTTAGGCTTGAACTTCAGATTGATTTGATGTTTTGATGTTGTTTGAGTGTTCAGAAGGTTGGAATAAGCTTGAATAATGGTATATGACTTGTTGGTAGCCTCGGGATGAGTTCGGATGGTTAACGGAAGAGAAAAAAAAAAAAAGAACGCAGACCACCCTATCTCCCTTAACCAGCATCTCCACCCTTAATCTAAGAACCAGCAAAGGCAGACCTAACTTTGCAAAAGAGATCGTCTATCTCCCTTCATTCTAAAGAACCAGCCACACACCTACAAGAACCAAAATAGAAAGAGAGGAACGGAGGAAGACCTGGAAACATGATATCTTCTCCATCTTAATTTAGCTATGGAAAATAGTTAGAAATTCCTCCACAACTCCAGCACATTTAGCCATTTTAATAGCTATACAAAGCTCATATTCTTAACCCAAAAATCAGCATTAGACCATCCTAAAAATCCCCCCAAAACCTAGCTCGAAACAGCCCCAAAACCCCATGAAAACACCTTAGTACACCACCATTTTAGCATTTGAAAATGCAACAGAAAACAGCCACAAATCAGCCGCCGAACCAGCTGCTAAAACAGCACCAAACAGTCCCCCAAACAAGTCCAAAAGCAGTCCCTAATTACCCAGAAACGACCTCCAAGATCAGCTGCAAAAATAGCACAAACGCCACCTTTTTCTAGTCCTGAAAATCAGCTGAAAACGCAGATGCAACATCCCCGAACAACCACCAAAACGAGCAGCTTTTCAAACTCAAAAATCAGCCTTGAACCACCCCAAAATAGCCTGCCAAAATCCAGTAAATTCCAGCATTTAAAGGCACTCCAAAACACCCCAAATCTGAGCCAAAAATCAGCTGAAAACCAGCTCTAAAACACCCAAAAATATCAGCCAAAACGCAGCTGAAATAGGTTAAAATCCAGCTGCATCGCACCACCAAAACGCATGCCACAACAACTTCAAAACAGTCCCGAACACTGCTGCGTTTCTGCTGTAGACAGTGTCAAATTGATCTCTTTGTTTTCGAATTCTGGATGAGTTGTGAGGCTGCCGTAGAGGTGGTTCTGAGGTTGTTCGACGCGCCGAGGTCGTTGGCAAATGTTCTGGTCAAGAGTTGTCTAATTCCCAAGTTGGTTGTAACTTATGATCAAATTCAATACAAAGTTGTTCTAGTTGATTTTGAGCCGTCTGAAGGTCTTTTCACCTGACAAGTTCGTTTTTGAGTACCCGTTTGTTGTCGTCGAGGTAAGTATTTTGCCTAATCTTGTGTGAGGAACTACCCCTTAGGATTGAATCTTCTTTGTTGATTGTAGTCCGTGTATGCGAGGTGACAAGTGCTTACTCGGACTTATTTGCAAATATGCTGGCCCTTTAGGATTCGTAGGTTCTTATATTATATGTGTTGAATTGTAATTGTTACATTCGAGTCCTTGATTACTAATTCATCCTTTCCTACTTAAACTAGAATTGCTTGCTCTTAGATTCTTTCGTTGGCTATTTGATCTTAATTGACTTAACTGAATATTTTACCTCTCCTATAATCATGTATATTCTCTTCATGAATTGTCTAATTGACCATAATTGGTATTATCTAGCCCTATAGTTGTTTAGCCGTAGTTGGAACATCCATTCGTTGATGTCAAACATGCCCGTGAGTCTTACATTGTGGTTTATCGGATTTATTCCTTAAGTGCTACTTAGGTCTAGTTGATAAACATCTATGTTGTTGATATTTCCTTGATGTTGCATATTATTGGGCCTTTGTTCAAGCTGAGTTATATTCCATGAAGTTAATTGTTTAGGTGAGATTGGTTGTAGTTGTTTCCCTTGCCGGGACCGTGCGGTTTCTGTTATTATTCATGTTGTTGATGATATAGCTTTCATTGTTGACTCCCTTGCCGGGACAATGTGATTTTTGTTATTATTCATGTTGTTGTTGATATAGTTTTCATTGTTGACTCCCTTGCCGGGATAGTATGGTTTCTGTTGTTGTTTATGCTGTTGATTTCCCTGTCCGAATGCTATCATTTCATTTGTTTGGGTGAGAAAGAGCGTAAAGCACGAAGGGTGATGCCGTGCCATTTCATATGCATTATCATGTGAGGAAAGAGAGTAAATCACGAAGGGTGATGCCGTGCCATTGTTTATATTCATGATCATGTGAGAAAAGAGTGTAAAGCACGAAGGGTGATGTCGTGCCATATTATCGGGAGTAAAAGCACGAAGGGTGATGTCGTGCCATGTTATTGAGAGTAAAAGCACGACGGGTGATGCCGAACCGATTCTATTATTATTTGGTGAGGATGAGAGTAAAAGCACGAAGAGTGATGTCGTGCCGTTTCTATTGATTTATGGTGAGAATGAGAGTAAAAACACGAAGGGTAATGACGTGCACTTGTCTTTGCATTATTATTTCCGTTGTTCCTGTTTGATATTTACTGCACTTTTTAAGTGTTATTATTCCGGTGTTTCAATTTGGATATTTATATTGTTCCCTTACTGTATTATTGACAATACTTGATATTCCTCCTGTACTGCATGACAATTTCTGAGTTACGGATTGAGTTCCGGTAGATTTATCTTGAGGAGACTATGATCAAAAGATTCTATTGAAAAGTATTATTGAAAAAGTAATCGTTTCGAAGGAGATTATGTCTGAAGGACTTTTATTTCGAAGGTATATTTGAAAAGCATTTGTCTTGCAGAAAATGATATTTGGAAGTCATTTATTGGGAAGGTATATATGGAAATCATGTATTTTGAAAGAAACTATGTACTAAGTATTTCTCTTTATTAAATATATATATTTAGAGAAAGTATGTTTCAAAGGAGATCTTTCTATATGAAATGATTATATCTTCAAAGTTTTCAATACGAACTGCAGTTTTAAAGGTTTTCACCAGTTTATTGATTTTAGTGGCTAAGGCCCGATGTGGACAAAATGACGCAGAGTCGAGTTACTAGTATTTTCTATTGTGTTGTGGTTTTCTTCCGGTTTGTCTTGCTTCGCTGTCCATCTTTCTGTGTATTTTTATGCTATTTCGTTGGTTAATTTCTGTAATTTCCTTCCGCGTTATATTATCGTTGTTGTAAATTATTTCGTGAAGTCTTAAATAGATGTAGTGTTTGGTTATTTCTATATTCATGTCAGTTTCTTTTGTTAGACCAGTGGTGTCTTGACTAGTCCTCGTCACTACTTCATCGAAGTTAGTCTTGATACTTATTGGGCACCGTTGTGGTGTACTTATACTATACTTCTGCACGTTTTTGTGTGCAGATCTAGGTATTTATTGTTAGTAGTTGCGCGGATGATTGCCGAGGAGACTCAAGGTAGTCTGCTGCTGCGTTCGCATGCTTCAGAGTCACCATCTTTTTGTATTTACTATTCATACCATGTTGTATTCATTCCGAACAGTGGTAATTAGAGATTTTAGAATAAATTTGTAGAGCTTATGACTTGTATTACCGGTTTTGGGAACATTGTAATTCTGTCATGATTTCCATAATGAGACTATTAGATTTCTTGTATTATTGTTATTATTCTCTAAATGTTAGGCTTACCTAGTCCCTAAGACTAGGTGTCATCATGATACCCAACAGGGAGAAATTTGGGTTGTGACATATCTACTCGGTTTTATTATATTTCATGAATCTATCTTCATTTTTGGCAATTGGTTGATTATTTCAAAAGAGAAATTGAGGGTTTTTGTCTAAAATTTCATAAAGTGAATTCTCGAGTTTTGAGCATCGATTAAGAGTTGGATTTGAGTGAAACTAGTATGACTAGACTCATAATTGAAAGGGTTATCGAATTTTGTGAGTTTCTTTGGGTCCTGAGGTGCGTGCCCGGGTTTGACTTTGGGCTGTGGATTAAAGGTTCGACCTTTATCGATTGGGATTGTTTTCTTAGGCATTATTTGATATTTTTGAGTTGCTTTTGGCTAGTTTCGAGCCGTTCGGACGTCGATACGCGCGGGATGGCATTTTTTAAGTATCATTTGGCTTGCTCGGAATTGGAGTTCGGCTTGTTCGAGATAAGTAACACTTATAAACTTGTTATTGAGGGTATGAATCCCAAATATACGTGATATGTGTTTGGTGTTGAGGTGACGCACATGCTTAGGTGACGGGCGTGTGGGCGTGCACCATGTGAATTATGACTCGGTTGATTTTGTTGTACTGTGAAGTGACCTAATCTTGTTTCAATCCATAAAATTTCTACGTGCTAGAGTAATTGAGTTGTGATCCATGTTGGAAACCATTTAGGCTATATCTTATCTTGTTGGGACCCACTGAGGTCATTTCTGTTGTTGAGTTATCTATTTAAATGACAATTATATACTTAGTCATACTCATTCATTGCATGTCATATTTCAGTCTCTGTTATCATTTATCTCACATCATATTATCATTGCTTGGGCCAATTGGCATGAGATTTGTGAGGCCGAGAGACTGGAGAGATTGAGGACACGGTGAGGCCGAGGGCCTGATTATAAGAATGTTTATGGATCGGGTTGCATGTTGCAGCAGGCCAGATTGGATTTATATTAGCGCTTGGGAAGGATCCGCCTCTCCGGAGTCTGACTTACCAGCACTTAGCGTGGGTACCTACTGAGTTCAAGTGTTGAGTGCGAGTGTTAAGTGCGAGTGCGAGATCGAGTGCCGAGTGATTGGTAAGACTGAGTGACTATGAGGAATGAGTGACTGGGAGGACTGAGTGAATTGATACTCCGAGAGTATGCATATGGTTTTATCACTGCGTTGCATTGCATTTGACATGCACATTCGACATACAGGCATAGAGATGCATTTTCCTCATGTTGTACGGTATTGCGTCATTCATGACTTCACATACTCATTGACATATATGCATAAAATGTACTTTCCTCTTACCATCTAATAACGAAACATCTTATCCGTTGTTGGAAGTTTTTGGAAATAACCACAATTTTCAGATTTATTAATATTTCAGTGATTTCAGTGAAAGATTTGGGTTTTATTGTTATACTTGAAAAGCATGCCTATTTTCCGGAACTGTGAATGAGTTGAGAACTATATCTTTGAGTTATTATTTGTACTGCTTTAGATATATCGCGATGAGTTGTTCCTGGTTCTTGGAGTTGGAATCTGACCTTTGTTCAAGCTCGTCACTACTTTCAACCGAAGGTTAAGTTTGTTACTTATTGAGTATATGAGGTCAGTTGTACTCATACTACATTTCTGCACCTTGCGTGCAGATTTGGATGTTGATGTTGATGTTGATGTGTATGGGGGGAGCTGGTATTGAAGATGTACCTGCATTTCGGTCATAGCTGCCTCTTATCTTTGGAAGCTTTAGAATTTTGAATCTGTTCATGTATATTTCAAACATACGATGTATTTATTTCATACTAGCTTTGTAAACTTTAAATATTAGAAGCTCGTGATTTGTATTACTTGTCCTTGTGAATTCTTTGTGTAGAAGTTCAGTTATTTTAACTTTTTTTCTCTCAGTAATTCTCATTGGTATTGGATTTTTGTTAAATTGGCTTACCTAGCGGGTTGGATTAGGTGTCATCACGACAAGTTGGATTTTGGGCCGTGGCACTTGGGTAAATGCTTTATTTTTATCTTTAATGGCGCCTCAAAGACCCATTACATCTAAATGAATTTCAGCATCCACTACCCATGACATATAGTTCTTGCCCGAAATTTCAAGGGCAATGAACTTTCGTTTTATAATATCATTCATAGTTAAAAGAGGAGAAAAGTTATACTTTAGTCTTCTCAAAGAGCTACTTGAGACGGTAGAGTCTCGTACTGATAACGTGAAATGAAACAATAAAGAAGAATATTGCAAATAATGAGCGAGAGAATTCTATTGATTTTGAGATGAATTACAATGTGGTAAAACTCCTCTATTTATAGGGAAAAAATGACTTAGCCACAAAGTAACAAACTCTGTAAAAGATAAACATTCACTCTAAGTACAATTCTATTCATAACAGTATGCAGCTTTTTCTTTTTCTTTTTTCTTTTTTCTTTTAACAAACCACCTAGCTGAATCTGAGTTTGATGACGATTTTTGTAACATACAGACCAAAAAAAAGGAAAAAAAAAAAAAGAAGAAAGAAAATGGCACCCTGATATGAACCTTGATATCAATTTTGGGAAGTGTAAATGGCACCTTGATATGAATAATTATTTGCAATAAAGATTACTAGCCATCAGTGAAAGAGGTAAGTTCAGCCTTTTTCTAATCTTTCTTTAGTTAGATTTTCATCAAGGTCAATTATAGTAATGTATTAATATAATCTTCTTTGTTTTTACCATAATTATTCATTACTTCAAATGTCAACACTACTTGCAAGGAATTCTATGTACACCAACGTGCATGATTCCAGTCCTCTCAATACTTTTCTCTTTTTTCTTTTCCTTCTCATATATTCCTGTATTGGTAAAATATAAATAATACACGTGAAATTATATGTGGCTGACAGGCATGATACATGGATTACTAAGAGGATGACAACTGGAGTGTTACAGTTAAAAGATGTACGAGCCAAAATAGGTACGAGCAAATCACTCACGAGATGAAAGAATGCATATGCTCGAGCTTAAATTGTTCTATAAAGAGACACGAGCGGAATGAATCAAGACAATAAAAAGGAAAGATTCACGAACCTCCAACTAATGAGGAAGGAGAATCGGAATCGTTACAGAATCTTCATGCACAATTACGATTGCCAATTATAACAGTTCATTAATGTCATTAATGCTCACAATGATCCGACCATAAAAGGAAGTAAATGTTATATTTGTAAGCCGCTATATAAGGGAAGAGAATTTACCTGTAAGCACACGTTCTGATTCATATTTGAATACAACTATTTTCTTTTGCCTTCAATCAATTATTTCTATATTTCTTGTCACGCTTATTTCCTTTCATATAATTGAGAAAGTACAGAATTTATTGGTTATCAGTAACCCGAGTTCTTCTAAAAATAGGCATTGATCGAGAATCTTATTGTTTGGTTAAAAAAATTGGTTCCGTTATCGGGAATATGATAATATTCTTACTTTCCAAATATTTCCCTCTCACAACCAAATTATGTCAACTGTCAATCACAACAACCAACAGGTAGAAGGAACTCCAATTCCATACCTCAAGGATCTCCACGCACTTCTCGAGAAGGATCACCAGAAAGATCTACTACTCACACGAATGAACAACATGGAGATGAGCAAATTGTTGAGCAAGATGTTGTAAAACAGTTTATCGCTGAACACGTGAATAATGATCTCCAAGCTTTCATGAGGGGACTATCAACTGTACCACCAACTCCTCCCCAAAATAATATTGTTACTGTGGAAATTTCGCGCTCAGGGCTTGCTAATTCAGGAAGCAAGGGAACTCCCATTGAGTCATGTGATGGGAGACCAGGTACACCAAATAATTTCGATTTACAAACTTCACTACTAACTTTGCAGAAACAGCTGGAAGAACAAAATGATCGCATCAATCAAATACCTGGTGTACCACCTGTGATTAAGGGAGTGGATATCGACAAATATTCGCAACAACCCTGGAAACCAAGTGCGACTCCATTGCCCTTTCCCAAGAAGTTCAAAATGCCTGATCTCCCAAAATATGATGGAACAACCGATCCACGTGACCATGTCACTGCGTTCACCAGAAGAGTAAAAGGCAATGATTTAACCAAGCAGGAAACTGAATCATTGTTGGTGAAAAAGTTTGGAGAAACATTCACGAAAGGGGCGTTAACATGGTATTCTTTTTTACTTGAAAATTCTACTGACTCTTTTGTTGAGCTTGCAGATTTTTTTATAAAATCACACCCGGGAGCTCAAAAAGTTGAAAAACGAATGGAAGATATCTTTAAAGTGAAGTAAGGAGATATATAATTGCTTAGAGAATTTGTAGATAGATTCCAGCGTGAAAGGATGATGCTACCAAGAGTACCTGATAACTGGGCAGCCATGGCGTTGGCAAGTAATCTAAACAAAATAAGTTTAGAAGCCACGAGAAGGCTCAAAGAAAGCTTACGAGAATTCTCTGCCACAACATGGAATGATGTATATAACAGGTATAGTACCAAACTGCGGATTGAAGAAGACAACGTTGATCAATCAAAGGTTGATGAGAAAACAGGATCGAGGCAGTCGGAATCTGAAAAGAGGTCCGGTAAAAATAGGTACAAGCCTTGTGTGGGACCCTCAGGGCAAGATACACAATTCGGGCCAGAAAATGTACGATCTGACAATAGATTGACGAACAGAGATTCAGGTTCATCATCATCTAGGTTCAGAAAAGATCGAGGTGTCAGTGATAGGGATACCAACGCAAATGCAAGGATTGAGACTATAGTTTCAATACCAGTACTTCTGAATTGGTAATTGTTTTAAGGAGTATGGGAGACAAGGTGTGATGGCCAAATGAAATGAGATCAAACCCAAGCAGAAGAAATTCAGATTTCTGGTGCGAGTTTCATAACGACCACGACCATAAAACATCAGATTGCAGACCGTTACAAGGTGAGGTAGAACAATTGTTGAAGCAGGGATACTTGACAGACCTGTTCAGCGAGAAAGGTAAATAATCTTACATGAAAAATAGACAAGAACTTCCAAAACCTCCATATCCAAAGAGAACAGTGAACGTGATAAGCGGGGAAGAAATATTCAATGGTGTAACGTACACAACTGCGAAAAAGACGGCAAAATTCACAGTAACCCATGGAAAGCGAGTTCGTCAAACCTTGGAAGAAGATAGCATAACATTTGATTATGCGGATGGCTTGATGATTCCTCACAATGATGCACTGGTAATATCTTTACTTATACATCATACTAATGTAAAACGGGTTTTGGTTGATCCAGGTAGCTCCGTGAATATTATCAAATTTCGTGTGGTGAACGAAATGCAATTTGGCGACCAGATGATACCAAAAGCACGTTCCTTATCTGGATTCGATAATTCAACCATTATTACGAAGGGGGAGATAATGTTAACTACATTCACGCAAGGAGTCATCAAAGAGAAGAAACTTCAAGTAATAGACATGGACATGGCCTATAATGTGATTCTTGGGAGGCCATGGATTCATGACATGGATGTTGTGCCGCTTACGTTGCATCAAGTTATTAAGTTTCCTTCAAAATAGGGAACAAATTTGAGGTGATCAACAAACTTCTAGGAATATCAATTCAGTGGTGCAATCACACAAGGAAAGCATTGATACAAATGGGTATTTTTGCGAAAGACGTGGTAAATCAAATCTCATCTGAAAATGTATCAAAACAAACCGATATGGAATCGAGACCGGATGTAATTCAAGAACCAGAGGAGAATGAAAACATCAAAACAACAATTGAAGAGCTCGAAGTTGTTGTGTTATTCGAACAATCGCCCGATCAAAAAATTTATATTGGAGCAAAGCTGAGCCCAGGAATGAGAGGTAAGTTAGTTGAATTTTTAAAAGCTAACGCAGATTTTTTTGCTTGGTCGCATTCAGATACTACAGGTATACCTCCTGAGGTGATGACTCATAAATTTAATTAAGATCCATCATACGTACCTGTCAAGCAAAAGAAGAGGAAGCAAGGTTCATTCAAAAATCAAGTGATTTATGATGAGGTACAAAAACTCTTAAAGATCAGTTCAATACATGAGGTCAAATATCCTAGTTGGTTAGCTAATACTGTGGTAGCTCCAAAAAATAATGGTAAATTGCAAGTTTGCGTAGATTATACTGATCTAAATAAAGCTTGTCCAAAAGCTTCATTCCCTTTACCGCATATAGATCAATTGATTGATTCTACCGCAGGTCATGAGCTATTGAGTTTTTTAGATGTGTATTCAGGTTTTAATCAAATAAAAATGGATCTTTTAGATGAAGAAAAAACTTCATTTACTACGCACGTGGAGACTTATTGTTACAAAGTCATGCCTTTTGGTTTGAAAAACGCTGGAGTCACATATCATAGGTTGGTGACCAAGATGTTTCAAGAAAACCTGGGAAAGACTATGGAAGTATATATGAATGATATGCTAGTCAAATATGCACGAGCGGGATATCATTTTCAAAATCTTTCAAATACCTTCGAGATCCTCCGCAGCTATAATATGAAATTGAACCCAGAAAAGTGTTCTTTCGGCGTAGCTTCAGGTAAGTTCTTAGGTTTTCTTGTACGTAATAGAGGTATTGAAGTAAAACCTGCACAGATTAAAGATATTAAAGAAGTTCTTGATATACCCACGAGCAAAAAAGAGGTACAAAGTTTGACAAGTAGGATAGCAGCTCTGGGAAGATTTATTTCTAAGTCTTCGGAGAAAAGCTTCAAATATTTTTCAGTTCTAAAAATGAAAAATTTGTTTGAGTGGACTGAAGTATGCCAACAAGCCCTCAAAAATTTGAAGGCATACTTGTCAAATCCTCCTTTGTCGGCTAAACCAAAAGATGGTGAGAAGTTGTTTGTTTACCTCGCAGTTTCAGAAATGGTTGTAAGTGCAGTTTTGATACGAGAAGACAAAGGTAAACAATCTCCAATTTATTATGTCAGTAAATCTTTGTTGGATGCTGAGACTAGATATCCTCATTTAGAAAAACTTGCTTTAGCATTAGTTATGACATCTAGAAAGTTGAGGCCTTACTTTCATTGTCACCCTATTGTTGTAATAATTGCATATCCTATAAGTAATATTTTGCATAAACATGAATTGCCAGGTAGATTAGCCAAGTGAGCAATAGAACTCAGTAAGTATGATATTGACGTGTTGTAGAATTTCGACACATTTAATACCGATTACTTAGATTTGAGCTCGTTTTTAATGCATTTTGAGTCAATTCTTATGAAGTTTTGATGTTTTGCAGTGCATGAGGCTTGAGGACCCAAAAACATGGAAAAGAAGTCAAAAAGCCACAAAAGAACAGAAAACGATGCAATTATGCGGTCGCATAAGTCATATGCGGACCGCATTACTATCGCAGATTGAAGCAGATGTTTTGGCAACTGAAGAGGTGAAAATGCTACCCATTATGCGGTCGCATAACACATATAAGGACCGCATAGTGACCTCATAACTTAGATCAAGAAAATTGAGAGACATTTCTGTGGAGGAATTTGCGGTCGCATAATGGTTATGTGGACCGCATAATTAGAATGCGACCAAGAACTGGGTTCAAATATTTGAGATTCTACGATGACTTTGAAGATATGCGGACCACACGGTCGTATAATTGCTCTACAGGGATATTTTGTCCAATTTTGGCTTCGATTTTTAGCCCACTATAAATAGATTTATTAGGGTTTTTGTGGGGAATCTTGTCTAAAAAAGAGACTAGGCATTGAATATTCATTCTTTTGGAAGCTTTAGAAGAAAGATTCTTGCACTTTTGTAAGCATTATGACTTTGAATATTGTTATCTTTTTTTTATTTTAGTATGAATGCTAGTTTTAAATACTAAGGTCGTGGACCCTAAATGGGTATAATGTTAATGGGTCTTTACCATTGAATATATATATAATGATTGGTTGATATTTATTCATTCCTCATTCTTCATTTATTGTTGGTGGTTGCAAACATTAACAAATATCGTTTTACTCTTTCTTTACTTGAAAAAGTGGGTTAGGGTTTGGTAGAAGTGAATATCAAAAACTAGAGATGGCAAATAGGGTAGGGCAGGGCGGGGCGGGGCAGGGTAAGCCTCAACCCCTTAAGATTTTGACCCGTTTTGCCCTGCCCCATTTAGCATTTTTTCAAAATTTTGCCCTGTCCTGCCCTGCACCGCCCCGCCCCGCCCCATTAAGCCCTGACCCGCCCTGCCTCATTTACGTTTCTTTTAATCCTATCCCTTTTTATTTTTTATCCCACTTTCCACAGTAACAATTCCTTAATCCTTAAAATTAACAGTTTCTTCGAATTTTCTTCTTACATTGAAACTCTTAATCCTTGAAACTCTTGCATTTTGATTTTCCACAGTAACAACTCCTTAATCCTTGAAACTCTTGCATTTTTATTTGATTTTGTTTTAAATATTTATCAGTTTAACAATATGAAGATATATTAAAAAGTGTTTGAATTAATTTTAAAGTAACAAAATATTAACCAAGATATAATCATACATAACTGTAGGAATATTTAAGCAACTAAATCAAATGGTAATAGCTCATATATGTTATACACAGGCATCACGTTAATAGCCCAATATTTAGCTGGCAAACCAAACCCAAACCTGCCCTGCCCTATTAAAGTTCTTCAAAATTTTAAGTTTTACCCTGCCCTGCCCCGCCCTGTCCCATGTTAAGATTCCCTTACCCTGCCCTGTTTAGAGCTTGCCCTGCCCCGCCCTGCCCTTGCCCTGTTCCATTGCCATTTCTATCAAAAACTCAAGGCTTTAAATCTTGTCTAATAGAATCGCTTGGGAATAAGTGGGTTCTATTTGGCATAAATTGGTTGTTCTTAATTGCAACTCTTTTATATTTGAAAAAACCATAAAGAAGAAATACTACTCAACTATTGGAAAATATTGGGTAGTCATTTAGAAATTATTTTCATATCAAAGGACCTTCCATTAGAAATATATCATATTGACACCGATAGCATTATATTACATTGAAAGGGGAAACAACCTTGGTTTCGTTAATAAAATTAATTACAATCTTACAAAATTATACTTGTTTTTATTTCACTCAATTACAATACTCTTTTTAGCTAACGGAATAGAATTACGATTTAAGTTAAGTTTCACACTATTCAAGTAATCTTTTCACACATATTCCATGTGGGATTCGACCCCAACCTAGTTGGGTTATTATATCTGACATCGACCGCTTTATATTATTTATTAAAGTATAATTTGAGCGTATCAAATTTTGGCGTCGTTGCCGGGGAATACGATTTTGAAATTACTAATTAGTGTGCACTTTACTTTACATCTTTTTCTATTCCATCACACTTTGCTTGCTTTGCTTGGTGTGCTAGGTCAGCATGGCCGATTATGATGAAGAGAATCCCTTTGCGGATGTTGAGGAATATATTGAGGACACCAACGCCATTGTCCCTCCGCGAGTTGACGTTGCTACATTCGAGGTAGAGCATGGGTTAATCCTAATGCTCAAGGCAGAAGGATTATTCAACACCTTAGAAACTTCTATGGTGTGTGTGCAATGCATAAATAGAACAATGTGGCAGATGATGCCCTGAGACTGCGGGTATTCAAGTACTCATTAGTTGGACAGGCGAGAAAATGGATTCAAAATCTACCTCCACATTCTATACACTCTTGGCCTGAACTCGTCCGTGATTTCTTAGCCAAATGGTTCCCACAAAGCAAGAAATCCGAGCTCGGATATAAAATCTTCCTTTTCAAACAATTGCCAGGAGAACACTTACATGAGGCGGGGGACCGTTCAAGGTATACTTAGTGAGGTCACCGAATCATGGCTTTCCGGATGCAATTTTGTTGGAGATATTTTACATGGGTTTGGATCCACTGAACCAATCCATAGCTAAAAATGTGGTAGATGGATCTTTCATGGACAAAACATTCCCCAGGATTACGCAGATTCTAGATAAAATGGCCGAGCACAACCAAGCCTGGCACTCTGAAGATACCACTTGTGGAATTGCATACGGTACTCCATCTATAACCAACATGATTAAAGACAACCAAGAGAGAGACCAATTGATTGTTGGACTTGCCACAAACATTAATGTGCTAACAAAGATGTTCACGAAAATTCAGATAAAGAAGGTAAATGTTGTGGAAGACATGCAACACATGGTAAATCAAGAGTTCGAGGAAGCAAACTATGTCCATAATTCTCAAGGTGGTTATCACAAACAAAATTAATGGAGGCTAAACCCGCAAGGGTTAGGCCATCAAAAATGGCGCAATGATCAAGGTGGGTCAAGTCAAGGAACTTGGAACAACAACAACTATGCCAACCGGAGTTCGAACCCATATGTTCCACCAAAGGGGAAATATTCGAACTCCTCGCATTATAAGGAAGTTTCTTCAAATGAATCTAAGTTGGAGGGCATGCTTGAAAAGATCTTGAAAATCAAGAAAGAGGTGACACTACAATAAAAAAAATGTCCAAACTTGCGGGGTCACACACCGCTTCTATACAAAAGCTTGAAATGAAAATGCGAGATTCGTCAAGAGAACAAAATCCAAAGCTAAAGGGCACACTCCCAAGCGACACAATTTCCAGTCCTAAAGATAATGGGAGTGGTCCAACTTCTCACTGCATGTCAATCACCACGTGAAGCGAAAAGGTACTTCAAGAGAAAATGAACAAGTGGTAGGAGTTGATGATTTTGAGCAAGTGGTTGAGGCACAAGTCGAAGTGCTAATTGTTGTTGAAGTTTAAAAGCTCCCCAAAGATGTGAAAGTCCACGAAAAGCACCATGATGAGGTAAAGGAAAAAGTGAAAGAGGCTCCAAAAGCTCTAGCACCGATTCCTCGACCTACCCCTTTGTTTCATCAAATACTTGTTAGGAGGGTGGATGATAGAAAATTTGAGAAGTTTTATGACATTCTAAAGCAATTGTCTGTGAACATTCCATTCTTTGAAGCTTTCCAAGAGATTCCGGGATTTGTTAAATACTTAAAGGACTTGATAACTAAGAAAAGATCCACCAACAATGAAGTGGAGTGTGACTCACCGGGTTAGTTCTATTATTGCAACAACAACCGTCGAGAAGAAAGAAGACCCTGGAGCATTCACCATCCCATGTACTATTGGCTTGCGAGATTTTGTAAGGGCATTTGTGACAATGGGGCTAGCATTAACTTGATGCCTCTTGCTATTTACAAGCAAGCGGGGTTAAGCTTGCCAAGACCTACAATCATGAGATTGCAAATGGTTGATCGTTCAATCAAGAGACCCGTGGGAATTGTTGATGATGTCCTAGTAAAAGTGGGAAATTTCGTCCTCTCGGCCGAATTTGTGATCCTTGACTGTGTCATTGATAAAGAAATTCCTATCATATTGGGGAGGTCGTTCCTTGCTACTGGAAGAGCACAAACGGATTCGAAACGAAATGACATCACGTCCGAGTTAATGATGAAGAAGTCACCTTTCAAGCAAGTAAGAGTATGAAGTTTCCACATGCATATGAAGGAATCTTAGTCATTGATGTTGTTGATGAGGTGGATGATGCAAGTGAGATGAAGATGGAAGAAGAATGCCAAGGCGAGGCCTTGGAGGCAATATTGGTGAATTTTGACGGTGAAGACATGGAGGTGTACATGGAAGCTGTGAATGCACTAGAAGGACGTGGGTCCTACACTTATGCACCAAAATAAGCTCTCTCTTGACTTGGAGAATAGATCCACTCCCCCCGCAAAGCCATCAATTATTGAGCCACCACAACTTGAACTCAAGCCACTTCCACCATATTTGAGGTATAAATTTCTTGGGTCCAATGATACTTTACCTGTAATCATTTCTTTTTTGTTGAATGATGTGCAGGTAGGTCATTTATTGATTGTCTTGAGGGAATACCATCAACCCACTGGGTGGACAATAGCGGACATCCGAGGAATTCCCGCAAGAATGCGTGAGCACAAAATCCAATTGGAGCAAGGAAGCAAGCCTAATGTGGAGCAACAAAGGAGATTGAACCCATTTATGCAAGAGGTGGTAAAGAAGGAGATTATCAAGTGGTTGGATGCCAGGGTAGTCTACCCCATCGCATATAGTTCTTGGGTGATCCCGGTGCAATGTGTGCTGAAGAAGGGAGGCATGACTGTGATCCATAATGAGAAGAACGAGCTCATCGCAACAAGGACTATAACCGGATGGAGAGTGTGTATGGAATACCAGAAGCTTAACAGTGCCACCTGGAAAGACCATTTCCCTATGCCTTTTATTGATCAAATGCTTGATTGGCTAGCGAGAAGGTCATTTTATTGCTTCTTGGATGGATATTCCGGCTACAACCGAATCAACATTGCATTGGAAGATCAAGAGAAAACAACATTCACATGCCCATATGGGACCTTTGCTTTTAGCCGGATGCCATTTGGTCTATGCAACGCTCCGTCTACCTTCCAACAGTGCATGATGTCTATTTTCTCGGACATGGTGGAGGATTTCTTAGAAGTGTTTATGGATGACTTCTCGGTAATGGGTGATAACTTTGAGCATTGTCCTGACAACCTTAGACAAGTCCTCAAAAGGTGTGAGGAGACAAACCTTGTGCTAAACTGGGAGAAGTGCCACTTCATGGTAGATGAAGGCATTGTCTTGGGCCACAAAATTTCTAAATGTGGCATAGAGGTTGACCAAGCCAAGATTGAAATTATTTCCAAGCTTCCTCCACCAACTTCAGTGAAAAGTGTCTGAAGTTTTTTGGGGCACGTCGGCTTCTATAAGCGTTTTATCAAGGAATTCTCTAAAATTGCAAATCCCATGTGCAAGCTCCTTGAAAAAGATGCCAAGTTTTTATTTGATGAGAAGTGTCTTAAGGCATTTGAGGAATTGAAATAGAAGCTCACCACGACACCTATTATTGTCACACCGAATTGGTCCCTTCCAATTGAACTCGCGTGTGACGCCAGTGGTGTAGCTATTGGGGCGGTGGTTGTCCAAAGGAATAAAAAATTCTTTCATCCTATATACTACGCAATCAAGACACTCAATGGTGCTCAAATGAATTATACTTTGACTGAGCAAGAACTTCTTGCCATTGTCTATGCCTTTGAGAAATTTCGAGCCTATTTGTTGGGATCCAAGGTGATAGTCTACACTGATCATGCTACTCTTTATTATCTCATGGCAAAGAAGGATGCCAAGACAAGATTGATCTGGCGGGTACTTTTATTACAAGAATCTGACTTTGAGGTCAAGGATAAAAAAGGAACAGTAAATTAAGTTGCGGATCACCTGTCTAGGCTTGAAGAAGAAGGAAGGCCAAAGGAGAAATTTGAAATCAATGATGTTTTTCTAGATGAGCACATATTGGAATTGTCTTACACATCCGCTCCTTGGTATGCCAATATTGCTAATTACTTGGTTAGAGACCTTATTCCCGATGGAATGGAAACATATCAAAAGAAAAAGTTCTTGTAGGAGTGTAGGCAATACTATTGGGAGGAGCCCTTCTTATTTTGTATTTGCGTCGACAACATCATTCGGCAGTGTGTTTCGGAAGATGAGGTTATGCCAATTCTCAAGGCATGCCACGACTCACCGGTTGGGGGTCATCATGGAGGAAACCGGATGGCGGAAAAGGTGCTTAAATGTGGCTATTATTGGTCATCTATCTACCATGAAGCGAATCAAATAATCAAAGCTTGTGATCAATGTCAAAGGCAAGGATCAATTTCTAAAAGGCATGAGATGCCTATGAATTTTTTAATGGAGGTTGAAATCTTCGATGTGTGGGGGATCGACTTCATGGGTCCCTTTGTGAGTTCTTATGGCATGAAATATATCCTAGTGCCAGTGGACTATGTATCCAAGTGGGTCGAGGCAATCGCCTTGCCCAAAAATGAGGCGAGGAGCGTGACCAAATTTTTAAGGAAAAGCATATTCACACGGTATGGTACTCCCAGGGCCATCCTTAGCGATGGTGGATCTCATTTCTGCAACAAGGCTTTCACTGAGCTACTCGAAAAGTATGGCGTCAAGCACAAGGTGGCCACACCTTATCATCCTCAATCGAGTGGTCAAGTTGAAGTCTTCAATAGGGAGATTAAGAACATTCTAGCCAAAACTGTCAATGCAAACAGGACCGACTGGTCAAGAAAGCTGGATGATGCGTTGTGGGCATATCGCACAACATTCAAGACTCATATTGGCACTTCACCGTACCGGTTTGTCTTTAGTAAGGCGTGTCATTTTCTCGTGGAGCTTGAAAATAAAGCCATGTGGGATTTGAAAAAGTTGAACCTTGATTGGGTCGAGGCTACTAATCCGAGAATGAAACAACTTAACGAGATGGAAGAATTATGTTTCCATGCCTATGAGAGTGCAACCATGTATAAAGAAAGAATGAAGTTTGTTCATGACAAGAAGATCCTGAAGCGGGAGTTCAAATGTGGTGACTTGGTCTTTCTCTTCAACTCATGACTCAAGTTATTTTCGGGAAAATTCAAATCCAAATAGTCTGGCACATTCAAAGTTGTGAATGTGTCCCCTCTCTAAGCTATTGAATTAGAGTCGGAGGACGGACTTCGAACTTTCAAAGTGAATGGCCAGTGGTTAAGAATTACCTGGGCACAACAGGAGACAAGCACTTGGTAGAGCAATTTTCTCTCAAGGATGGCCCATCCCCTACCACTGAGTAGGACCAAAAGGGGCTAACTTCGTCGTGTCGCGACGTTAAATCAAGCGCTTCTTGGGAGGCAACCCATGCGTGGTAACAACTCTTTTGTAGTTTGTTTTTATTTATTTATGTAGATTAGATTGAGCAAGTTGACGTGCGTGTTAGAGTTCAGGTAGTCCCAAATACCATGAAACATGGTGCAAGGACTAAGGAAAGTGAAGAAAAATGACTCAGGGGGCTTTGCGGAAACTGTGCGATCACATAATGACTTTGCGAGCCGCATAGTCGTCGCAAACACTATCAGAGAATTGAGGAAATTAGGTCTACAAATATGCGGTGAGGGTTCAAGTTATGCGGTCCACATATCAATTATTTGATGCCATAGTGCATCACATAATGGAGGTAAATGAACCAGCTCTAATATCACCGCATAGCACATATACGATCGCATAACGTGTTATGCGGACACTTTCCCGTCGCGAAAAGTCCACGTAAAAGCTCCCAACCCTTCGCATACCGTCACTCTCACTTGCACAAGAACACTTAACTCCTCTCACAAAATAAAAAACACAAAAACAAAAGAAACAAAAGAAAACCCAAAAAGATTTTAATCATATACAAGGCTCATACAACAAGGATTAGGAACTCATTATGCTCGTAATTCAAGTTCTCATCTCCTTCTTTGTTCGATATCTGGTGTGTGCCTTCTCTTTCTTTTCTGTTGTTTCTTTCTTTCTTGTGGATTTATTGCTTAATGTCCAGTATTTTGGGCTCCTTAGCTCGTGTTTAGTTCCCAAATGTGTGTGTTATGAGTCTGTGAGGGTCATTCGTGGGGAAATCGTGCATAGGGATGTTAGAAATTGTTCAGGGGGATATTTGCTCTCTGAGGAAGACGACTTTTGCGGCCCGCATAAGTGGTTTGCGTTCCTTAATGTCATCGCAAATGAAACCCTAGTTGGCAAGTGAATGGAAAATGTGCGACGGATTATGCGATCGCAAATGTGTTTTGCGGACCGCATATCCACCGCAAACAAAAACAAATAAAATGGCCATTGTGTGTGCATTTATTCAACAAGTTTGCGGTCGCAAAACCAACTTTGCGGACATTTTCTCGATCGCATAATTCAAACAGGGCCTGGGAAGTGAAATTCTATGACGCGTTTGCGATCCTCATAGTGGTTCTACGACCGCATAACCCATTGCATAACTTATTTTCTTTTGTTGAATTTCTTATGTATGCCTTATATGATATGCCCACCACTCACACATTGTTTTATTGCATAAATGGCACCAAGAAAAGCTATTGCAACGAAATCCTCATCCGCTCGTGGACAGAAAAGAGCCACTTTGATCCAACAGACACAACAGGCTAAACGCCCACAACCGGAAACCACCCGCACCACTGCTGAGCACTCCTCCTAGTCTGACGAAGAGGGGGCACAAATGGATATCTTTCCATCAGTCGACTTACAAGCTGAGGCACGAAGGAAGAAGGGGAGGATCCTAACCTCCGGTTTGGAGTCACAAGCTCCATGTGTCTATATAAAGAAGGGCTCTCCAAGCGAAAGATCCTCATGGAAAAACAGTTGAGCTTGAATGGGATGAAGGAGCATTACCCTCATATAATTGAGAACATCAAGCAGAGGAAATGGGAATTCTTCACTGAGGTCCCTGATGAATACAATGAGACGATTGTGTGGGAATTATATGCTTCGTATGGGGCATCAAGGAATGCTGAGCAGAAGAGAAACAAGGTATTTGCAGAATCGGTTCTTGTTCGAGGGGTCCAAGTGCTATGTGATAAGGGCACCATAAATGACATGTACGTCGAGGATTGGAGTCCCGGCACAGCTGAATATGAGGCTAAAGTAGCTAACAAGAACAACGAGCATGCCTGGATTGCTTTTGTGATAGCAAAGGGGACACCCGCCTGGATTGACCCTAAACACAAGATCTATGTTACGCCTCGCATATTTACGTCGATGTTACGTCCCGCGGTGTTATGTTACGATGATTTTACGCCTTTCAATACTACATTGCGATGATGTTACGTTTCGGAGTATTAAATTACGACGATGTTACACCTTGTAGTATTGTACGTTGAATTTGTTGTAAGGTAATTGACATCAGTCCAAGGAAATGATTATTTGGAGATTATAAGGATTATGCTATTTCAAACAAGTGATGAGTAAATTCGTGAAGGTGAGCGGGGAAGCAAGTCAAAGAAAATGAATTTTCGTCCAAGTTTGGCATGTTGGGATAAAATTCGGGCCGAGCATTAATACCCGATATTTATGAACTAGTACCATATAACTCTGATAGTAGGATGTATAAAGTGTATTAAAAAAATAATAAGTAAAATTTTAAGTACTTTGAGATAATTTTTAAATATGTGGGCAATTGGTTAATTATCGGATAACGAGACATTACCTAATTGATTGATAAATTATAAGATAAGATTAAGAATTATGCCCCCCAACGTGGCAGCACCACCCTAATCCTAGGAATGACTCTCAAGTCATTAATCTAGGTGGAAATTTATCCTATGACTTAAATTATACACCATCTTTACAAAGAGAGTCACATATGTTTGAAGGACATAAAACAATCGCATATTCATTCCATTCATATATCTGACGACGTGAGAAATTCAAGGATTTGGAGGAATTCAAATCGTATGACATTCTATAGCGTCTTCAATGCTTCGAGACCTAAGATTTCAGAGAACTTTAATTAACGTAAGATTTTGCCATATTAGGGGCGTACGGTGTAATCTTTCTCAAGAGAATCGACTCAGGTATGTTAAGTCTATCCCTTATTTATTTTGGTATGGTCCAAATTATACTGAAGAAACGAGCAAATACACAGTTTCTATAAATTACTCTATTCATAGAAATAGTAGGGGTGTCTATATTCTTGATTCCCCATGAGAATTATTATTATTTTTTGTTCATGGGTCTCAGAATAGTACGCAGTTGGAAAAGTGTATCCGGAAGAAATATTGAGATTATTACGTACTTTTCATGCATTTCATACATGTGCATTGACCCATGACCAGATGGCGTTATATACGCGTATATATGTAAATATATGTATATGGGATATGGGAAAAGGTTACGGCGTTATATACGGACCACAACCTGATCAGCTGGTATATGATGATGATGTTGCCCACAGTGGCTGAAATATGATTCAAACGGTGTTATATATGCGTATATATGTATGTATATATATGTATATGGGATATGGGAAAGGTTATGCCGTTATATACGCACCACCACCTGATCAATTGGTATACAATGATGATTTTTTCCACAGTGGCCGATATGATATGATGGGATGCCCTCAAGGGCTGATGATGTTATGAAACATGTACCGATGCACGACATGACATTCATACGCATATGCATGACGCTAAAAGTAATTTATGATTTACAAAGTTATTCAGACTTATAGGTTGAGTCATGTACTCTATATGTCTTCCATGTCTCTTATGTATTTATTTATGTGCCTTACATACTCGGTACATTATTCGTACTGACGTCCCTTTTGCCTAGGGGACTCTGCGTTTCATGCCCGCAGGTCCTGACAGACAGGTCGAGAGCCCTCCAAGTAGGCTATCAACTCAGCGAAAGATGTTGGTGCGCTCCATTTGCTTCGGAGTTGCTCGTTTGGTTTGTATGATTTAGACACGTATTGTTTGGTATGGCGGGACTCGGTCCTGATCTTTATGATATTTATGTACTCTTAGAGGCTTGTAGACATATGTCGTGTATATAAAGGATTGTACGGCTTGGCCGGCCTATGTTTTTTGTTATAAAGGATTATGTTGGCCTATTAGGCCCGTATGTCATGTGTATGTAATGATGTAATAAGAAAGATATGTTACGTTTGTACTCGGTTGGGTAAGGTACCGGGTGCCCGTCGCGGCCCATCGGTTTGGGTCGTGACAAAAGTGGTATCATAGCAGTTCTGTCCTAGAGAGTCTACAAGCCATGTCTAGTAGAGTCTTGTTTATGGGTGTGTCGTTCAACACACTTATAAGTAGGAGGCTACAGGGAATTTAGGATTGTCACTCTTTCTTCTTACTCTAGATCGTGTGGTAGAGCTCACTTATAAGAATTCAAATTTCGAAATTCTATTTTTATTCCTAATAAGACGATGCCTACGTTCACAAAGATGATCGATAAGAGATATAGCTGTGGAAGTTTTGAATTAGAGGAACTCGACTTTGTATCATGCTTATGATAAGTAAGTATGAGGTCTTCAGCAGATCATGTGAGTACTGAAAGGTGCAAGCCTCTTGATAAGGAGCCTTAAGGGAAGAATGCCTATCCACCTCTATGGTGAAAGACAATGAGAGATTAAGAAGATAAATACAAGTTTCAACAAGTAAAAGAATCAAGATGAAGAAGGGTTCGAGGCGCCTAGTTAATGAAGGTTAATAGCGTCTATAATTGAGGCAGAGGAGCATAAGCTTTTTGAGTTATATTCAACAGTAACAGGGGTATGTACAATTGGTCACACCCACTTTAGTTATGCCCTGTGAGGGCTAACAGGTGTAGATTAAGAAGAGGACGGGATATCACGATCCATATGGGGTTAGAGTGGCCCAAAATAGTGAATGGATTGTTTGCTTTTGTTGGCATTTCCGAAGGGTATTACAAATGTGCCAATAGATTTTCTTGTGAGACACCCAGATGGTGCACCCTAGAATATTACGATTAGATGTGAATACTAGCATTCAGAAGATAGGCACTGAAAGCCTGGATGGGATAAATATTACCTTAAGTGTGGCTCTCGTCCCTAGTATAGAGAGGATGTTGAGCAACCCAAAGAGCCATTGGATGGAGCAAAGGGAGCTAAAAGCGAAAGAATGTCGTATTGAAGTTTTCACAAGAAAAAGGATATGCAGAAATATTAGCAGAGTAATGAGAAGAGAGATAAGGAAGCATTATGAATAAGGTGTGATACATGGATGAAAACGGTAGAGTGTTACAGAACCTATAGTCAAATGAAAGAAGAGACGGAAGGTGATGGGCCTTAAGACAACAAAAGAGTATAGGCCATAAAGTTATATCCTCATTTCGAGAAATAAGTTTGTGACTCCAACGCGACTACCAGAGGGGAGAGTTAATCCCCAGAGTAACAGAAATCAGTATGACTTGGAAAACAAGATAAACTAAATATGAATTCGGGACTGAATGATTGGGAAGCACTCGGCATCATGAGAAATTTTAGATTTCGTTCCAGCGGTAATAGAAGGGACCATAGAAGAAGATTCACGATGAATACAGAGAATAGTCATTAGGGGAGACGCTTCCCTAGCGCAAGCAATGTGAGCAAAGTTAAGCTTAAGAGACTGTATGTGCCAGTTACGCTAAGTTTCACCCTCGCGAGAAAGGGAATTTTTCATCCTTGATACAGAAGAATTGCCGTAAGGCGAGTAAGGATCATTGATATTGAGAAACGATGCCAAAAGATGAAGAGGTAAAATATATATAGGTAGATCCTCGTGGTTTCAGTTATTAGTGCATCCCTAAAGGGGGGGAATATTGAGTAATGTGGCATTAAGCCAGAATTAAGTGATTCTAGTGACTATGGGATGGTAAAGGAAGAATGCGATAAATTAAAGAGGAGTGAGATGGAACTTATCCAAATCTTAGAGATACGCTACGATTCAAGAATATTGTGCAAGCACGACGTCAAGGAGAGGAAGTAAAGGTTCATGCCCGAGCTGTTATTAATAAATAAGGAGCCAGTGTGAGACGTAAGTTAAGACAAAGAAAATAACCCAAGAAAGATTACAAGGAATATTAATATGAGAATGGGCCAACGAGTAGTTAGTAATTGGTCAGGAAGATCCCAGTTATGGCTAAATAGGAAGTTACAAACGAGTCATAAGATCGTGTGAGATAAACAAAGTAGAACCCAACATGGAGAGTTCAGCCTCGAAGAATATCATTATAATACTTGAGATATATTCAAACAAGAGTCGGGGTAGCTAAAGACACCGTATGAGCGTTACGAGGATAAAAGAAAGTGCCACTGGGAAGGCAGTCAAAATATCAGTTCAGAAACAACCATACGAGCACAAGGGCGTGGAGATAAGTAACTACGGATAAGTATAGGCAAGGAAGGACATCAGAAGATCTGTCGAGTATACGATGTAATAAACTCGCATCTTTACAAGAGTCAGAGGGTCTTCCCTAAGTACTACGATGAAAGACTAGATGGGGAAATAAGGAAGAAGGTTTCAACCTCAGTACAACGACCTAAAGAGGAAATGGTCATGTGACAACAGTCTCAAAACAACATTGTATGCACTCCCTAAGAAAGTGACACCTACAGTGGCTAATGAACATCGAGTAAATTCAGAAGTGATATTCAGGATCATATGACTTGTATGGAATTTCAATATATATGGGCACTAAGATAAGTTAAGTATGGACGCAACAAAGGGGGTAAAAAGATCAGGAAAAGTAATAGCTTACGTTGAAAGAAATCTAAGATAGAACAAAAGAATTATTTGATCAATGATCCAGAGTTAGTACGTTATGGATACACTCAAGATTTTGGAGCATTATCCAGGCAGCATATTTGTTGAGAATCATACGTCCATAGAAGACTCCGGTATAAGTTTAAAGAAAGAATTAAGCCCAGAGCATGGACAAAAGATTGAATTATTAGAAGATTGTATCATGGATATTCCATAACGCCCATGAAAGGCTAAAGTAATAACTGATACCATGAGCCACAGATCGGAAGATAGCTTAAGCCTACGTAAAGTCTGATTAGAAGGAAGAGGAAACTAAAGAATTACACCACCTAAGTAAATCAGGAGTTTGATTATTGGACCTAGAAAAATTGTAGAAGTTGTGCTGGAGAACATAGCAGAATCACTCTTAATATCAGATGTTCAAGAGAAATCACAACAACCATAATATATAATGGCTCTACAAGGAATCCAGTTAGAAGAAGTACCAGTCTCATAAGAAGTAGGTACGAAGCTCCCATCGGATTGTGTATATACCAGAGGTGTGAATATATTAATAAGAGCTTCAAGTTATGGACATGAATTACACCTAGGTGGAAGGGAGGTCACGAAAGAGATAGAAGATACGCTGCAATATTTTAAGGTAAGTAAGGTAAAGGTGAACAACGTACGAGATACTCAAAGGAAGAAGATCGTGAATAGTCCATACTTTGGATAAAAGGATATAAGCATAGGGATCCAATAACCGAGAATGATAGCAGCATGTCTTCCAGCCTATGATTTCTAAGTACTGAGAGATCTAGTTAAGAGAATAGAGAAAAGTTGGAGATGATGTGATGTCTTGCTTGACGTTCCAGAATAACATAAGGAAATCTATGGTGCAAGCAAGCTGAAGGAAAGTTTATAAATTGATATGTATTGGTCGCAAGCTAATGGTAGATTGACAAAGTTTTAAGAAAACATAAGTAAGGATGAGGAAAGGCAAGTGAAAAAGTGACGAGAATGGATAAGTCTTTAGGATTAAGCCCATGAATACCAGAAGAGCATACAATTTCTCTATGTTATAAAAAGCTCACTATAGCCCTAATGAACTCAAAAGAGTCGAAGATTAATAGCATTTAGAAGGAATGAAATGCTGACCTGGGAATAAAATGAGGATATAACTGTGACAGATAAAGGATGATGTTTGGGCCTTCGTTTGAATAATGAATTGAAGAAAAAAGAGAAGAGAAGAAGAAAAGATTTCACTGGCAGCACGAATTTAGGATACCCCCACAAGGTGAATCACAGTGAGACACTATGAAATACAATTATGGGAATCACTTCAGATATTCCTTGAGGTAACGTAAGCCCTAGCGGCAAAGTATTACGTAAGAAGTTTCAAGTTATCAGTGATATATTGTAGATCAACATTAAGGTGAATCAACAATAGATGGACAAAATTCACAAAGTATGAGATGAGATTGGACCGTCATTCTAAAGATGAGCAGTAACGAGGAAGCATTAAAGGACTTAAATTTATACATATGGAATAAGCAACGAGAGTAAGCTGGGATTTGGTAGCAGACCACAACAACGATAAATTAAAGTAAGGGTTATGGCAGTAAATTCATACGGATGGTTAAACGGACCTATGCGATGAGATATAACAATATTCATGAATTCAACCAAGTACCGAGCGAAGAACTTCAGTACACCTATAGTGCCCAGCGAGGCATCCTATTAAGCCTTGTATATGTTTACCAAGTAAGGCCTAGAGATTGGCTAAAAGCTGGAGAAACAAGGAGAGGAGAGTCACATAGGCACACTTACAAGATCAATATCGTAAAAGGTTCATGATAGAAGGAAACAACAGTTACAAGATTGGAAGGAATTCGATCACAAGTCATGGCGTGGAAAAGAGGCCTAAAGAGGGAAATGCCCTGGCCTTTGGATTTATTAAAGAAACAACTACCTAAATGCCAAGGAGAGTATTAAAGTATTCACAAGAGCTATAAGATATGAAAATAATAAGAGCATCAGTCAACATTCGAGGACGAATGTTCCAAAGGGGGGGATGATGTTACGCCCCGCAATATTACGTCGATGTTACGTCCCGCGGTGTTATGTTACGATGATGTTACGCCTTCCAATACTACATTGCGATGATGTTATGTTTCGGAGTATTAAATTACGACAATGTTACACCTTGTAGTATTGTACGTTGAATTTGTTATAAGGTAATTGACATCAGTCCAAGGAAAAGATTATTTGGAGATTATAAGGATTACGCTATTTCAAACAAGTGATGAGTAAATTCGTGAAGATGAGCGGGGAATCAAGTCAAATAAAATGAATTTCCGTCAAGTTTGGCATGTTTGGATAAAATTCGGGCCGAGCATTAATACCCGATATTTATGAACTAGTACCATATACGGTACCATATGACCCTGATAGTAGGATGTATAAAGTGTATTAAACAAAATAATAAGTAAAATTTTAAGTAATTTGAGATAATTCTTAAATATGTGGGCAATTGGTTAATTATCGGATAACGGGACATTACCTAATTGATTGATAAATTATAAGATAAGATTACGAATTATGCCCCCAACGTGGAAGCACCACCCTTATCCTAGGAATGACTCTCAAGTCATTAATCTAGGTGACAACTTGTCCTATGACTTAAATTATACACCATCTTTACAAAGAGAGTCACATATGTTTGAAGGACATAAAACAATCACATATTCATTCCATTCATATATCTGACGACGTGAGAAATTCAAGGATTTGGAGGAATTCAAATCGTATGACATTCTATAGCGTCTTCAACGCTTCGAGACCCAGGATTTTAGAGCACTTTAATTAATGTAAGATTTTGCCATATAAAGGGTGTACGGTGTAATCTTTCTCAAGAGAATCGACTCGGGTATGTTAAGGCTATCCCTTCTTTCTTTTGGTATGGTCCAAATTATACTGAAGAAACGAGCAAATACACAGTTTCTATAAATTATTCTATTCATAGAAATAGTAGGGGTGTCTATATTCTTGATTCCCCATGAGAATTATTATTATTTTCTGCTCATGGGTCTCACAATAATACGCAATTAGAAAAGTTTATCCGGAAGGAATATTGAGATTATTACAAACTTTTCATGCATGTCATACTTGTGCATTGACCCATGACCAGATGGCGTTATATACGCGTATATATGTAAATATATGTATATGGGATATGGGAAAAGGTTACGGCGTTATATACGCACCATCACCTGATCAGCTGGTATATGATGATGATGTTGCCCACAGTGGCTGAAATATGATTCAAACGGTGTTATATACGCGTATATATATGTATGTATATTCAAACGGCGTTATATACGCGTATATATGTATGTATATATATGTATATGGGATATGAGAAAGGTTATGGCGTTATATACGCACCACCACCTGATCATCTGGTATACGATGATGATTTTGCCCACAGTGGCCGATATGATATGATGGGATTCCCTCAGGGGCTGATGATGTTATGAAACATGTACCTATGCACGACATGACATTCATACACATATGCATGACGCTAAAAGTAATTTATGATTTACAAAGTTATTCGGACTTACAGGTTGAGTCATGTACTCTATATGTCTTCCATGTATCTTATGTATTTATTTATGTGCCTTACATACTCGGTACATTATTCGTACTGACGTACCTTTTGCCTGGGGGACGCTGTGTTTCATGCCCGCAGGTCCTGATAGACAGGTCGAGATCCCTCCAAGTAGGCTATCAGCTCAGCGGAAGATGTTGGTGCGCTCCATTTTCTTCAGAGTTGCTCGTTTGGTTAGTATGATTTAGACACGTATTGCTTGGTAAGGCGGGACTCAGTCCCGACCTTTATGATATTTATGTAGTCTTAGAGGCTTGTAGACATATGTTGTGTATATAAAGGATTGTACGGCCTGGACGGCCTATGTTTTGAGTTATAAAGGATTATGTTGGCCTATTAGGCCCGTATGTCATGTGTATGTAATGATGTAATAAGAAAGATACGTTACGTTAGTACTCGGTTGGGTAAGGTACCGGGTGCCCATCGCGGCCCATCGGTTTGGGTCGTGACAATCTACAAGGAGGATCTCACACGGGAGGGTCGCTATTGGCTTAGCTTTGTCACATCTCGTCTGATGCCGTCTAGGAATGAAATTGACATCAACATTGAGAAAGCACTCCTTATTGCATGCATCATGACAAGCATTAAGATTGATGTGGGGGAGATCATCTTCCGGGAACTGAGATTCAGAGCGAACCAGAAACACACATCACTTCCATTCCCTTTCTTGATCACAGCTCTCTACAAAATTGTGAATGTGCCTCCTATGCCAAAGCATGACAAATCGGAGAAAGCTCTCAAGGAAATTGACATTATGCGCATCAGTGATGTAGTACCAAAGGAAACGGTGACTCCAATAGAGACTCAAGTCCCTCCTCTATCAGACTGAGCAGTTTCAGAAGCCCAATTACCTGCCACTTCTGAGGCCCTATCTACCTCCATAGCTACTCCACAGCCCACCACTACACATCCCCAGGTCCCACTACCAGCTCTTTCCAAGCTGGGTCTAATAGCTCAACACGCCAATGCTAAGGTGGACCGGATGATAAAGGAAATACCCAACCTCATTCAGCAAGCATTTCTCCCTGTCCAATCCTCGGTGAGTGTTCTTCAACAACAGCATAAAACTTATAAAGATTTCCTAAAGCACTTTGACGTATGACTTGAGAAGGTCGAACGAGGTGAGGTTGGAGGTATGCCTCAGCTCCGTAAGGATGTTGATGCATTGAAAGTTGAGCTGCAGAAAATGCAGAATCTGGAGTTTGACTTGACATCATTCCTCCCAAAGGAGGGTGAGCAGGGAGCTGGCACATCCATTCCAGGGATGGACTTTGTTTCACAAACTTGCTGGCAGCTCCTGAGGCATAGAGTGTTAAGACCACCAAGGCTCAAGCCCCTCCTGCGCACATTGACATTCCTTTAGAGGAGGACTCGGGATATGCTGAGGAGTCTGATGAAGGGGATTCAGAAGATGAGGAGACAAATGAGGATGCACTAGTAGAGGAGGAAGAGGGTCATCAGGACAAGGGTAAGCAAGTTGTTGTTCCTACGGTTGCACAGGAGGAGGAAGAAGAAAATGTGCAGAAAACAATTGCACATTAGCTAGCAGATATGGTCGCCAAGGCACTTCCATCGACCACTCAGCCATAACCAGGCGAGGCTAGCAGCTCCCAGGCCCCAACTCCATCTTCAGGGCTGGTGGAGCTTCCTACTCTATCCTCATAGCAGCTGAAGCATCTTGCTCCAGCAGTCGAGGTCACCACTCAGCTTAAAGTCCCCCCAGCTGCAGCTTTAGTCCCTACAGATAACCCTGCAGCTGCCCAGCATGCTTCAGACCCTCCGAGCGCTTAATGCGCCCCAGAAATCCCTAAACTTTGTTTTTCAGTTTTTATGCATTGGGGTCAATGCATGTTCTTTAGTTGGGGGTGGGGTAGATATTTTATGTAAATAGTGATATAAAAAAAGTATGCATAACTCTTTTTATACTAGTAGTTAGTAATGAATTCCCCTTGGTTTTTCTTCGTCGGGTTCTTTTCCAAGGGTGTAATAGTAGAACCATGGCAGTAGCATGGAACGTTTTGACATTTGTTTTTGTGTGATTGTATAGTTTCAAGCATGTAAAGAAAATTTTGTGAATGAATTGTACCCTTCCTCCATTGATATATAAAAAACAAAAAAAGTATATGGTGTTGTTTTACGGTTAGTCATTTTTGTGAACATGAGGCTCGCTCTTTGACTTGATGTTTACTCAGAATCTTACATATCATATGATGAAAGCTTTAATTCGCCTTGCGTTCACTTGAGGGATGAAACTATGTTGAGTCAAACAGTTCATGTGTCGTGAGTGAGTGAGGATTTGTGTAAATAATGCGCTTGCTTAACTTGTGATGTCTAGAACTTGCCCGGTTGGTTTCTTTGTGAAAATCTTAGGCTAGATGATTGAATTTTGAGATGATCTTAGGCTATCTTTGTGACTACTAGCTAATTTTGACCAAAAATTGACCTTCCTAGTACATAAATTACCCTAGTTACCCTCGTTGAGCCTTTAGCCTTTTCTTTGGCTACCACACTACAAACCTTTATCCCATTTTGAAATAATTCCTTCTTTTGAACCTAAACCTCCTTGAACGAGTAAGAATGAGGCTAAAAGCCTAAGTTGGGGGTGAAGGTACAAAGTGGAAGTTGGAAAGGTTGGCATTGTGTGTAACTCAAACTCGTTTCCTGAAAGTTGTATATATATAGAGAAACTCAAGCTCCTAAAAGAAATACCTTTATAAAATAAATAATAGTGAAAAAAAGAGAGGAAAAAAAAAGGAAAAAGAAAAATGGAGTCTTGTGGAAATTGAAGAAACACTTTGAGGTAGTTCAATGTCAGGAACTCGAGGTAAATAAATGCAATGTAGTAAAGAAGAAAAGTTTATTTAGATTTCAAGGAGGGTATAGCTAATACGTTCCCAGATATTCACCCAACCCATCTTGAAGCCTACATTACAACATGTGAAAAGTCCTAAGTGATCTACAACCAATCATTCCTGAGATAGCAACAAGTTAAAATAAGGGCAAGCCTATGGACTGATACTTGTAGCACCTAACTTTTGTTCCGAGTGAAAGAGTATTTGATTGCATCCCCGGTAAATATGTGTGAGTTGGGGATTTTCTTTGTTGTGAGCGCGCATGTACTGCAAGGTTTAACAGAAGTTAGGTTTTGAAGTACAATGCAAGTGCACTTAGCTAAGAGTAGCATTTTGTCAGTTTGGTCGAGGCTCAAAGTTCACAAGTTGATTAGATGCTTTGTTAAGTGATAATGGTCTTCCAGGAAGGGTAAATAAATGAAGTTACATTCTTGTTAATTGACAGTCAAAACCATCTATGGTCACTACTGTTTGATGACTTCGGTAAGAGTTTAGAATAGGGTAATTTTTGTTCTAGTAGCTTGAGGACAAGCAAAAGTTTAAGTTTGGGGTGTTGATGTGTCGTAGAATTTTGGCACATTTAATACCAATTACTTAGATTTGAGCTCGTTTTAAATGCATTTTGAGTCAATTCTTATGAAGTTTTGATGTTTTGCAGTGCATAAGGCTTGAGGACCCAAAAAAATGGAAAAGAAGTCAAAAAGCCACAAAACAGCAGAAAGGATGCAATTATGTGGACCCATAAGTCATATGCGGACCGCATAACTATCGCAGATTGAAGCAGATGTTTTGGCAACTGAAGAAGTGAAAATGTTATCCATTCGCACAACACATATATGGACCGCATAACTTAGATCAAGGAAACTGAGAGACATTTATGTGAAGGAATATGCGGTCGCATATGGTTATGTGGACCGCATAACTGGAATGCGGCCAAGAACTGGGTTCAGAGATTTGAGATTTTGCGATGACTTTGAAGATATGCGGACTGCATACGTGATCTGCGGCTAGTATGCGGTCGGATAATTGCTCTGCAAGGATATATTTGTCAAATTTTGGCTCCGATTTTTAGCCCACTATAAATAGATTTATTAGGGTTTTGTGGGGAATCTTGTCTGAAAAAGAGACTACAATCCAAGGCATTGAATATTCATTCTTTTGGAAGCTTTAGAAGAATGATTCTTGCACTTTTGTAAGCATTATGACTTTGAATATTGTTATCTTTTTGTATTTTAGTATGAGTGGATAGTTTTAAATACTAAGGTTGTGGACCCTAAATGGGTTGAATATATATATATAACGGTTGGTTGATATTTATCCATTTCTCATTCTTCATTTATTGTTGGTGGTTGCAAACAATAACAAATGACATTTTACTCTTTCTTTACTTGGAAAAGTGGGTTAGGGTTTGGTAGAAGTGAATATAAAAAACTCAAGGCTTTAAACCCTGTTTAATAGAATCGGTTAGGAATAAGTGGGTTCTATTTGGCACAAATTGGTTGTTCTTAATTGCAACTCTTTTATATTTGGAAAAATCATAAAGAGGAAATACTACCCAACTATTGGAAAATATTAGGTAGTCATTTAGAAATCATTTGCATATCAAAGGACCTTCCATTACAAATATATCATATTAACATCGATAGCATTACATTTCATTGAAGGAGACACAACCTTGGTTTCGTTAATCAAATTAATTACAATCTTAAAAAATTATACTTGTTTTTATTTCACTCAATTACAACACACTTTTTAGCTAACGGAATAGAATTACGATTTAAGTTAAGTTTCACACTATTCATGTAATCTTTATTCATGTAATCTTTTCACACATATTCCCTGTGGGATTCTACCCCAACCTAGTTGGGTTATTATATTTGACATCGACCGCTTTACACTATTTATTAAAGTGTAATTTGAGCGCATCATATATCATGTACCAACCTAGAACTACAATAATCGCAAGTCTTAGAAGATTTTAGCACAAATATAGTTCCTGAAGTAGAGAAGGAATTACAAATATTTGCAGGATCTAATCTAGGTACGTGGACTCTATTTACTGATGGCTCTTCAAAAATTAAAGGAGCATGTTTGCGTATTGTTTTAATTCCACCTTCGGGAGAAAGTATAAGACAAGCAATTAAATATTACCCTATTACTAACAATGAAATAGAGTACGAAGTTGTAATTGCAGGGTTAGAACTGGCACGAGAACCCTCCAAAGAGCAGATCGTGATTAAAAGTGATTCTCAGCTGATGCAGGGGACTTACATTGCTAGAGAGGCACAGATGCAACAATATTTGGAAAAGGCACGAGAATTGATAAGGCAATACCAATCATAGAAGATTGTGCAAATACCCAGGGAAGAAAATGCAGAAGCATATGCACTAGCTAATCTTGCATTAGACCAGGATAAAAATGAGGTAAGTTTTAATAATCTGAATTGGGATCGGAGAAACGAGCTTGTTAATTCTTTTCAATATGGAATCGTACCTGAAGACAAAAAAGAGTCTCAGTCGCTTCGAAGAAAAGTTGCTCGTTATTGTTTAATTCGAGGGAATCTGTATCGAAAAATGTTCAGTGGACCTTTAGCAATATGCCTTGGACCTGCTCAACAGAATATGTGATAAAAGAAGTACATGAGGGGCATTGTGGAAATTACGCAGGAGGTAGATCTTTGGTAAAAACTCTAATTAGAGCAGGATACTAGTGGCCTAAAATGGAGGAAGATGCAAAAGGTTTTGTAGCAAAGTGTAAAAAAAGAGATAGATGCCAACGATACAACAATAATATGAATCGCCCAGCAGAATTACTACATACGTTCATTTCCCTGTGGCCATTCATGAAGTGGGGAATGGATATAGTGGGTCTTTTGCCACAAGCTAGAGGAAAGCTACGATTTTTGTTAGTATTAACGGATTATTCTTCCAAATGGGTAGAGGTAGGAGCTTTCAAACAGGTGCGATAAAAGGAAGTAATGGATTTTATTTGGCGGAATGTTATATGCCGATTCAGAGTGCCAAAAAGAAATTGTATGTGATAATGGCCCACAATTTATAGGCTCGAAAGTCACAAAATGTTTTCAAAGTTGGAAAATCAAACGAATAACTTCCTCATCTTATCATCCTGTGGAAAATGGATAAGCTGAGTCAACAAACAAGATTATTATTAATAATTTGAAGAAAAGATTAGAAGAATCAAAAGGCAATTGGCCTGAGTTGTTACCAGGAGTATTATGGGCTTATCGAATAACAACAAAGACAACCACAAGAGAAACACCATTTTCCCTTGTTTATGGTTCAGAAGCCTTAATCCCAGTTGAAATAGGAGAGCCAAGTACGAGATTCACACAAGCAACGGAAGAATCAAATGATGAAGAATCAAATGATGGAAACACAAAAGCAAATCATTGAACGATACTACAACAGGAAGGCTTATCTCAGATACTTCAAGTTTGGGGACTTCGTTCTCAAAAAGGTTTTTCAATCATCAAAAATAACTGGAGCAGGAAAGTTGAACCCAAATTGGGAAGGTCCTTATAAAGTTCGAGGTATCGCTGGGAAAGGTGCTTATGAGTTAGAAACCATGGACGACAAGGTGTTCCCTTCGAATTAGAATATTGTTCATTTGAAGAAATATTATTTCTAAGCAAGGGAAATCCCCCGGTCAGGTATCGTTTAACTATGATTTTTGTTAGTTCAGTTAAAATTATACTAACAATTTTAAATGATTGGAAAAAAGCTAGCCCACAAATGATGATATTAGACATGAAAGACACGCGGGATACAAAATTATTCCAGGTCTAGGGTTACAACCTTTCTGATGGAAATAAAAAGGGTTAAGCATTCATCATCTAAAATATACCTTCGAGTCCCGTATGTATTTTCCTTTTTAGGAAATGGACCACATGGAATGAATAATCAAGTGCTCGAGATTTCATACTTCGAAGCTCTAATACTTGGGGGACTATGGAAGGCAAAGAAGACTAAAGAAGACTAAAAGAGTCAGAATTCGAGTCAAGTTTGGATCAACCTAAAAAATCAAAAGTCAATAGCAAATCAAGAGCCAAAAGAACATAAGCCTGATTGAAAAACCTTTGTAATAAGCTTTGATAAAGTAAACTCGCGGATGTAAATTACAAGATCCAACGAATACTTATGTTAAGTGAAATGTTTAGTCATGGGTTACAAAATATACCCTAGAATTTTGTGAAATTTGTTATAAGAAAAACAATTATGAAAGAGTTGTAGATGTTGTACAAAAGGTTACTTGAATACATGTAAAGTGTTATATAATTTGAAAGCTCAAAATACACAATTTCCTCAACTTATTCAAGAAATTTCTTCGAAATATGTATTTTCCTACTTCTTTCATATACTTACACCAACATGAAGTTGAGACGTCTTCTTCATTAGTGTCGTTTATAAAAAGGCCCTCTTTTATAAAAATTCGCATTGATACCAAAATCATGAAATACTAAAGCATTTTTAAATGCAATTTAAAGAGTAAAAAATAAACTCAAACGAAATATTATATATTAAACCTGGCTAAAACTAAGTATAAACTTAGTTAAAAACCAAGGTATTTGATAATAAACCCCAAAATGGACCAAGAGTAAGAACTTGCCAACCATTCCCAAAACAAAAGAGAACAAACTTCCCAACAAACGTTCAAGAAACAAACTAAGTTTTAAAAGAATACTATGGGGCAGAATCTGTCACGACCCAAAACCGGTCCAGGTCGTGATGGCGCCTAACGGCGAGGTTAGGCAAGCCAACGAACAACAATAGCGATGAAAATTCGTAATACAAAATATACAAGCCGCAGTCTGGAACAAAAGACTGAGCAAAAATGAAACTGGGAGGCTC